>JBAIZL010000214.1:0-65000 GCA_036971475.1 Prosapia bicincta | reverse complement strand
CTCTTGAAAATTCGAACAAGATATATAAATATATAGCCTATAGGGAGAATGTGTGAACTAATAGTAAGTATTGAAAGAGTGTTTGTTTTAATGAGTCAGGTATGATTACTTAATAGGACTACGTTTCCACAAGTAAATTGTTGTCACTTTCAAGTCGTGATTAAATTTATGGCCTAATAAAAGTCTCTGCAAATATCTAGCTTTTGGTGAAACTCCGGAAAAGCAACTAAATTCAGTATAAGCAACTTAATTTACAAAATATTCATAAAATACTCTTTAATGATTTTTCAGTAGGAATGTGAAATAAAACTATTCATATCATTTTATAAGAATATATTTTCAACCCTAAAGAAATTTTTTGTGAAATTTCGTTTTATATACTAAAGAGGAAAATTAATTTTTGAAATCAATACGATAGTTTATTTTTAAAAAAAATGTAATAAATAACAATGTGAAAGATCTACGTTGAATATTTGTCTTTACAGTTTAGAGAACATGACAACATAAAAAGATAAAGTTTATTCATAATGATAAGATACTGTTCGGATCTCACTTGAACACGTACGGGTATATCTTCCTTTACAAACATTGATATAAAATAAATATGTACTAAAACAAAGAAGTACAAGATAAAACAATAAAACAGATAAACAAGCAGGTTACTTCAAGCCGCCAAAGCAGATAAAATATAATATAGACAAAGACTTCCTAGTTTGCAAAATATCTCGTCTTACCATTCGAAAAGTGTATTTGTATTACGTACAATTTTACGGCGTTACTCTGAGATTAGGCGTTGCAGATTATAAATGTTCTTTATTAATTGACAAAAAATTGATTGGGGAAAAAATTAAGAGGTAGTTTTATTTGTTTTTTCAGCTTTACCTAGTCTGATAATTTCTTAGCTTAGCGTTAGGCAAATTAATTTGCTTATGTGGTCAATGGTACTTGTGAGGAACTTGAGTTCAATAAAGAATATTAAGTGGAAACTGAAAACCCGATTGACAAGGGTAAAAGCGACAGGTTTATTTGGCCGTCTTGTACCCCTCTTCGTTAACTAATGTAGAAACAGGTGGCCAAATTTGTATCTGTGGGACCATGGAAACATAACGTGGATGTGATTCTGTGCTCTACTGATGCAGGATGGTGTAGGTTGTGCCTGATCAAAAAGGCTAGTATTTTATTTCCGACCTATGTCTCTTAGAGAAATAAAGTTAATCAATATTTTGGCATAAATTTAACAACACTAAATATGTGGTTAACATATTGAAAATGTAGAAATAATAAAATATTTTCGAAATACTATGTTTAAACTATATTTAACAGATAACAAAATGATGTAAATTATTAAGAATTCAAACATTTTTTTTAATTCATAAAATTTGATAACATTAATTTTTTAAATTCTTCGTTATTCAGTTGGTGCGGTCATAAAGTTTTTTGGCCATAAAGTTTTACAAATCTTTGAAACAGGCTGTCTCTGAGAGATTGTATCCAATCAACAACCAGCCTTATGGCTTACGAAAGGCCATAGCTTCAATGTCGGACTCCTAACGGTCCTTCATTTATCAACGTCCAGTGTCAATTGCGCCCAACATACTTGCAATGTTCTGTTATCCGCCAATCACGCTTGAGGTAAATAGTTTTGGTGAATTACACTCATCTGATATTCGCCTTAATTACCCGCACACGAGAACTGTTCAATGATACAACAAAACGTGGAGGCAGGCCTCCAAACTTTCAACATCGATAGATAATTACGATAATAATTAAGCTGCAGACAGAACAAAGCAGAAGATGGTTTCTCCCTCACTCGGTGAACTCGACAATTATCAATAGGGAAAAGCTTGCAATAATAAGTAATAAAAACAAAAATGTTTTAAAGTTAATTCCAACTTAGGTCAACAAAGAGAATTATATTTTAGTTACCTAATAATAAATAATTACAGATAATATAAATAAAGTAACGTAACCTAAGCGTTAAAACAGTTGCTCTACCACATAACCTATAACTTAAAATCAGCTGTTTTGTAAAATCATATTATCACTTATTTTAAGCCAAAGGAGACGAAATAACTATATTGCATACTTTGGCCCTTATGTGAAAAGTTTTTTCTCCCATATAAATATAAAATTAACCTATAAAATTAAATTAATGAATTAATATTTTAAAATAAGTGTATTAACATCAAATGTTATCCACTTCAAGTTTAGAAAAATATTTTTGAGCTTGAGTAGATCAATAAAAAGTATTTTATTAACGGTTGGAAATATGAACAATATATATATATATATATATATATATATATATATATATATGAAGTTAATATATTACTATTGTAAGTAATTTTATCCACCATTAAGTGCAATAATTTTACCTTGAGTGATGAGGCACCTTTCGGTCAATTGACCATTGTCGAATCACTGATGTTTTTCTGTTGTAGATGTTCGGTCTGTGATATTGGTGACCGAACATCTACAACAGAAAAACATCAGTGATTCGACAATTGTCAATTGACCGAAAGGTACCTCATCACTCAAGGTAAAATTATTGCACTTAATGGTGGATAAAATTACTTACAATAGTAATATATTAACTTCATAAAGTCAGTGCAACGGAAAAACAATGGATAACGTTAAATATCAAGAATATATATATATATATATATTGAGGAATTTCGAAAAGATCTTTATTTAGATAACGGAGCTGTGATGGTGAACACTGTATTAGATTTATTGTACAAAATAAATTATAAACAGAAAAACTACTTACACTAAGCAATAACATTATGTGTTGTAATTCTAAAGTTTAGTCTTTTGTGCTGTCAATAAGGAATGAGAGGCTAAATAAGGATAATAACGATGCCGAAGCTGTGGATGTCCTGAGGAAGCTTCGGGATCATAAAAACTGAATTTCCTACCTGGTTCCGCAAACGTAATGATTTCCGACGTCCTCCCGTAGAAGTCATCAGGCTCCGACTCGTGTTGCGGTAGCTTAGTGGTTGTGGAGTCAGTCTGTTGTTCGTGGCTAGGAGGCAGCGTTTCCTGCGCTCGGTACAAGGTCTGCAGCACGACGTCGCGCGATACGTCCAGCGTCACGTTCGGCTTCTTTATCATCCCTAACTTGGATAGGATTTGTCGCTTGATAGCCTCTAGCCTAAGACTGTCTATTTCTACAGGTAGCGGGTGTTTTCCTCTCTCTCTTTCGTGGTACTTACTGTGCAAGTGATGATGTAAACAATTAGGGCACATTTTAGCTGAAAACAAAAACAAGAGCAAGTTAGGTTAGGTTTTAAAATAAAAGGGCATTTATTTAGAAAAAATATTGTAACAGTTTTTCACTACACGCAAAATTACATAGATAAATCTTCATTTTTAAAATTAAATCACAGTCAAAGAACCACTTTATACATTTAAGTAAATTATTTTAAATAATAAAATATAACGATAGCACATGCAGAAATTGTGTTTTTTAAACCTCCGATTTCAGCATCCAACCTCACTCCAGTCCTCTAAGTCAATAAGAAAGATGACCACAAAAGAACCATGATCGATCGGAAGGAAAACTGTATTAGAGTCTGGTCTAGAGGGGGCCTAACTTACCCCGAGCTGTTAGCGTCGCATCATTCGGAATGAAGACCTTGCCACGCACCTCCACCGCATCCATGTGCTGCCGAGCCTGGAGTGTCTGCTATGTGGTCATGAAGACTACTCTACTGGTCAGCGCGTCGCCAAATGGCTTAACTGCCAAGAGTGAACGTTGGCTAGTAAGTAAGTTATACTCTAGAGGGAACTCTCGGAGGGTCTGCATGACCATAACTAGCCTTGAGCTGTTAGCGTTGTAGCATTCCTAAGACCTGACATGACTACCTTGCTGCGCACCTCCACCGCATCCATGTGCTGCCGAGCCTGGAATGTCTGCTATGTGGTCATGAATGCCGAACACTGACCCAGCATCACGACAGTCCCACCTTCAAAGAAGCCCATCTCTAAGCCTTTGCCAAATGCCTCAACTGCCAAAGGGTGGACATTAGCTTGCAAGTAAAGAAGGAAGTAGAATACATTTCATTGGTTTACGTAGTTATTATGCTATCTTTAGGTAGAGGAATAAAGTCATGTAACTGCTCTTTATGTAACAAGAGCTTATGCAAAACGTAGATATTAAATTATTTAAAAAAATTATTCATTTCTTTTCTTACACACATATGCTATCACACGGTATACATGTTAGGTTCGTAGAATACTGTATGTCATATTGTAATTTCGTTACAGTACTGGCAAACACGTACAGAGTTTAATGCACGACAGGTTGGTGTCTGGCAAACACCTATGCCTAGATGACGCTGAAGGAGGGCCTTTGATGTGAGATTGATTGTTAAGCAGAATAAAATGTCCCAAACTGCCGTTAAAGTAGACTTGTCAATAAATATGACGATTAGTAAGAGAATAATTTAAAAAAAAATGTTGATTAAAAACTAGACATTAAATGTTAAAGAAAAGGGAATTAAACGGTATTTCCCTTCACCTAAACGTTTATTTAAACCGTCTTTTCACATGGCTCGTATATACTTTTCTTTGATCTCTCTTCATGACATCGATATAAACTATGGCTCTTCTGTTTTATCCTACCATCTTACATTTCCCATCGAGGGTATCCCTCTGCTTGGACTCAGTCGTTCCCCTGAGGCTGTAAGATTAAACCTAACATATCCTTACATAACTCCAACCCAATATAAGGCTGAGCAATCATATTCTTGCAAAGCTATTATAAAAGTTCATAATCATGAACTGTAAAACAGTAAGAACTGTTTTACACCTAACATGACCTTACATAACTCCAACCCAATATAAGGCTGAGCAATCATATTCTTGCAAAGCTATTATAAAAGTTCATAATCATGAACTGTAAAACAGTAAGAACTGTTTTACACCTAACATGACCTTACATAACTCCAACCCAATATAAGGCTGAGCAATCATATTCTTGCAAAGCTATTATAAAAGTTCATAATCATGAACTGTAAAACAGTAAGAACTGTTTTACACCTAACATATCCTTACATAACTCCAACCCAATATAAGGCTGAACAATCATATTCTTGCAAAGTTATTATAAAAGTTCATAATCATGAACTGTAAAACAGTAAGAACTGTTTTACACCTAACATGACCTTACATAACTCCAACCCAATATAAGGCTGAGCAATCATATTCTTGCAAAGCTATTATAAAAGTTCATAATCATGAACTGTAAAACAGTAAGAACTGTTTTACACCTAACATGACCTTACATAACTCCAACCCAATATAAGGCTGAGCAATCATATTCTTGCAAAGCTATTATAAAAGTTCATAATCATGAACTGTAAAACAGTAAGAACTGTTTTACACGTAACATGACCTTACATAACTCCAACCCAATATAAGGCTGAGCAATCATATTCTTGCAAAGCTATTATAAAAGTTCATAATCATGAACTGTAAAACAGTAAGAACTGTTTTACACCTAACATGACCTTACATAACTCCAACCCAATATAAGCCTGAGCAATCATATTCTTGCAAAGCTATTATAAAAGTTCATAATCATGAACTGTAAAACAGTAAGAACTGTTTTACACCTAACATGACCTTACATAACTCCAACCCAATATAAGGCTGAGCAATCATATTCTTGCAAAGCTATTATAAAAGTTCATAATCATGAACTGTAAAACAGTAAGAACTGTTTTACACCTAACATGACCTTACATAACTCCAACCCAATATAAGGCTGAGCAATCATATTCTTGCAAAGCTATTATAAAAGTTCATAATCATGAACTGTAAAACAGTAAGAACTGTTTTACACCTAACATATCCTTACATAACTCCAACCCAATATAAGGCTGAACAATCATATTCTTGCAAAGTTATTATAAAAGTTCATAATCATGAACTGTAAAACAGTAAGAACTGTTTTACACCTAACATGACCTTACATAACTCCAACCCAATATAAGGCTGAGCAATCATATTCTTGCAAAGCTATTATAAAAGTTCATAATCATGAACTGTAAAACAGTAAGAACTGTTTTACACCTAACATGACCTTACATAACTCCAACCCAATATAAGGCTGAGCAATCATATTCTTGCAAAGCTATTATAAAAGTTCATAATCATGAACTGTAAAACAGTAAGAACTGTTTTACACGTAACATGACCTTACATAACTCCAACCCAATATAAGGCTGAGCAATCATATTCTTGCAAAGCTATTATAAAAGTTCATAATCATGAACTGTAAAACAGTAAGAACTGTTTTACACCTAACATGACCTTACATAACTCCAACCCAATATAAGCCTGAGCAATCATATTCTTGCAAAGCTATTATAAAAGTTCATAATCATGAACTGTAAAACAGTAAGAACTGTTTTACACCTAACATGACCTTACATAACTCCAACCCAATATAAGGCTGAGCAATCATATTCTTGCAAAGCTATTATAAAAGTTCATAAACATGAACTGTAAAACAGTAAGAACTGTTTTACACCTAACATGACCTTACATAACTCCAACCCAATATAAGGCTGAGCAATCATATTCTTGCAAAGCTATTATAAAAGTTCATAATCATGAACTGTAAAACAGTAAGAACTGTTTTACACCTAACATGACCTTACATAACTCCAACCCAATATAAGGCTGAGCAATCATATTCTTGCAAAGCTATTATAAAAGTTCATAATCATGAACTGTAAAACAGTAAGAACGGTTTTACACCTAACATGACCTTACATAACTCCAACCCAATATAAGGCTGAGCAATCATATTCTTGCAAAGCTATTATAAAAGTTCATAATCATGAACTGTAAAACAGTAAGAACTGTTTTACACCTAACATGACCTTACATAACTCCAACCCAATATAAGGCTGAGCAATCATATTCTTGCAAAGCTATTATAAAAGTTCATAATCATGAACTGTAAAACAGTAAGAACTGTTTCACTCCTAACATGACCTTTCATAACTCCAACCCAATATAAGGCTGAGCAATCATATTCTTGCAAAGCTATTATAAAAGTTCATAATCATGAACTGTAAAACAGTAAGAACTGTTTTACACCTAACATGACCTTACATAACTCCAACCCAATATAAGGCTGAGCAATCATATTCTTGCAAAGCTATTATAAAAGTACATAATCATGAACTGTAAAACAGTAAGAACTGTTTTACACCTAACATGACCTTACATAACTCCAACCCAATATAAGGCTGAGCAATCATATTCTTGCAAAGCTATTATAAAAGTTCATAATCATGAACTGTAAAACAGTAAGAACTGTTTTACACCTAACATGACCTTACATAACTCCAACCTAATATAAGGCTGAGCAATCATATTCTTGCAAAGTTATTATAAAAGTTCATAATCATGAACTGTAAAACAGTAAGAACTGTTTTACACCTAACATGACCTTACATAACTCCAACCCAATATAAGGCTGAGCAATCATATTCTTGCAAAGCTATTATAAAAGTTCATAATCATGAACTGTAAAACAGTAAGAACTGTTTTACACCTAACATGACCTTACATAACTCCAACCCAATATAAGGCTGAGCAATCATATTCTTGCAAAGCTATTATAAAAGTTCATAATCATGAACTGTAAAACAGTAAGAACTGTTTTACATAACTCCAACCCAATATAAGGCTGAGCAATCATATTCTTGCAAAGTTATTATAAAAGTTCATAATCATGAACTGTAAAACAGTAAGAACTGTTTTACACCTAACATGACCTTACATAACTCCAACCCAATATAAGGCTGAGCAATCATATTCTTGCAAAGCTATTATAAAAGTTCATAATCATGAACTGTAAAACAGTAAGAACTGTTTTACACCTAACATGACCTTACATAACTCCAACCCAATATAAGGCTGAGCAATCATATTCTTGCAAAGCTATTATAAAAGTTCATAATCATGAACTGTAAAACAGTAAGAACTGTTTTACACCTAACATGACCTTACATAACTCCAACCCAATATAAGGCTGAGCAATCATATTCTTGCAAAGCTATTATAAAAGTTCATAATCATGAACTGTAAAACAGTAAGAACTGTTTTACACCTAACATAACCTTACATAACTCCAACCCAATATAAGGCTGAGCAATCATATTCTTGCAAAGCTATTATAAAAGTTCATAATCATGAACTGTAAAACAGTAAGAACTGTTTTACACCTAACATGACCTTACATAACTCCAACCCAATATAAGGCTGAGCAATCATATTCTTGCAAAGTTATTTCCGCTAATGCAAAGTATTGCACTGCATTTGACTGCAAAGAAGAATAAAGCGAAGAATAAATAGTTAATGCGAATGAAGACTAATAGGCTATAGTTTTAAATATACTGTATACTAACTGTACAGATATTTGTAGTAAACTGACGCACATTCCGAATAAATAGCAATACAAATTACAGGCTATAGTTTAATTAATTAACGTTGCATAAACGAGAACCATTGTAAAGTTAACAATTCTGATAACTTGAACAATATGTATAAGCATTGTCAAACTTTTATCTATAAAAATGAGGGTATGTTATTGTTAAGCAAGTAATATAAACAAAACGTCATAAAATCAATTCCTACCCAGGGCAACAATTTTTTTCATTTTAGTTACTTTGTTTTCAAGTTTTGTAAAGACATTTTATGCACTTAAGTCTTTTAGGGGATTTGTGATGATAAAGGAATTTCTTCATTTGAAATATATTTTTAAACCTTACAGAAAATTTGAATCTTGACTGTGAATTTATTTTAAAATAAGTAATATAAAAAACGTTTTTAAATCCTATTCATACTAACGTCAACAAAAAAATTTTATTTTAGTTACTTTTTATTGAATAATTACAATTACTGTAATAAAGTAACATAACCTATGCGTTAAAACAGCTGTTCTACCACATAACCTATAACATAAAATCAGCTGTTTTATGAAAACATATGTTATCACTTATTTTAAGCTAAATGGGACGACTAACTAAAGTGCATACTTTGCCCCTTTTTCGAAAAGTTTTTTTTTCATATAAAACTAAAATTAAATAACATTATTGATGAATTAATATTTGAAAAGAAAATGCTTTAACACCAAGTGACACACGCTACGAGTTAAAAAAAATGTATTTCAACTCAAGTGAATGAATAAAAAGTGTTTTATTAATGATTGAAAACTCAAGCAAGAAGTATACAGTATAGGAAGAGTGTGAACTAACAGTAGGATTTCTAAAAACATTCGACTAAATTGTCGGTCTAGTTATTCTTCTAGACGGAATTGATAAATATTTTGTAATATTTAACCTAATAAGAATGTGATGGGACAACCGGTGGAGCGATTGTAAAGTGTAGTACGACGGGGGCTACACACAGTGACGCTAAACTATTGTCGACGCCGCGCCGTTCAGTTTGAGCCCGTCTATTTATCATAGCGTTGCTATAGTATACAATAGGGCTAATGGAATGGCCAGAGCCTGATACAGCATTAGGTCTACTTTTTAAGATTAATGATGTGTGATCTGTCTAGCGCCTTAAATAATGATCTGAAAGTCGTGATAACAAACTTTGTCGGAACTTTGAATGCAAACTGTCAGCACGGCAACACAGTCCCCATTTCAACATGAAAACGAAACATTTTATGCTTAATTACTCGTTATAGCAATATTAACAATGTTGCGCTTTTATAAAAGCTTTTTTCGTTCCCGGAAGAAGAATATTTTAAAAATATATATTGGAACTCCGTGTACAACGGCTGTTCTACAACATAACCTATAACAACACTACATGTACAACAGTGTTCTACAACATAACCTATAACAACACTACGTGTACTAAGACTGTTCTACAACATAACCTATAACAACACTACGTATACAACGGCTGTTCTACAACATAACCTATAACAACACTACGTGTACAACGGCTGTTCTACAACATAACCTATAACAACACTACATGTACAACGGCTGTTCTACAACATAACCTATAACAACACTACATGTACAACGGCTGTTCTACAACATAACCTATAACAACACTACGTGTACAACGGCTGTTCTACAACATAACCTATAACAACACTACATGTACAACGGCTGTTCTACAACATAACCTATAACAACACTACATGTACAACGGCTGTTCTACAACATAACCTATAACAACACTACATGTACAACGGCTGTTCTACAACATAACCTATAACAACACTACGTGTACAACGGCTGTTCTACAACATAACCTATAACAACACTACATGTACAACGGCTGTTCTACAACATAACCTATAACAACACTACGTGTACAACGGCTGTTCTACAACATAACCTATAACAACACTACATGTACAACGGCTGTTCTACAACATAACCTATAACAACACTACGTGTACAACGGCTGTTCTACAACATAACCTATAACAACACTACATGTACAACGGCTGTTCTACAACATAACCTATAACAACACTACATGTACAACGGCTGTTCTACAACATAACCTATAACAAAACTACGTGAACAACGGCTGTTCTACAACATAACCTATAACAACACTACGTGTACAACGGCTGTTCTACAACATAACCTATAACAACACTACATGTACAACGGCTGTTCTACAACATAACCTATAACAACACTACATGTACAACGGCTGTTCTACAACATAACCTATAACAACACTACATGTACAACGGCTGTTCTACAACATAACCTATAACAACACTACGTGTACAACGGCTGTTCTACAACATAACCTATAACAACACTACATGTACAACGGCTGTTCTACAACATAACCTATAACAACACTACGTGTACAACGGCTGTTCTACAACATAACCTATAACAACACTACATGTACAACGGCTGTTCTACAACATAACCTATAACAACACTACGTGTACAACGGCTGTTCTACAACATAACCTATAACAACACTACATGTACAACGGCTGTTCTACAACATAACCTATAACAACACTACATGTACAACGGCTGTTCTACAACATAACCTATAACAAAACTACGTGAACAACGGCTGTTCTACAACATAACCTATAACAACACTACGTGTACAACGGCTGTTCTACAACATAACCTATAACAACACTACGTGTACAACGGCTGTTCTACAACATAACCTATAACAACACTACGTGTACAACGGCTGTTCTACAACATAACCTATAACAACACTACGTATGCAACGGCTGTTCTACAACATAACCTATAACAACACTACATGTACAACGGCTGTTCTACAACATAACCTATAACAACACTACATGTACAACGGCTGTTCTACAACATAACCTATAACAACACTACATGTACAACGGCTGTTCTACAACATAACCTATAACAACACTACATGTACAACGGCTGTTCTACAACATAACCTATAACAAAACTACGTGAACAACGGCTGTTCTACAACATAACCTATAACAACACTACATGTACAACGGCTGTTGTACAACATAACCTATTACAAAACTACGTGTACAACGGCTGTTCTACAACATAACCTATAACAAAACTACGTGAACAACGGCTGTTCTACAACATAACCTATAACAACACTACATGTACAACGGCTGTTCTACAACATAACCTATAACAACACTACATGTACAACGGCTGTTGTACAACATAACCTATTACAAAACTACGTGTACAACGGCTGTTCTACAACATAACCTATAACAAAACTACGTGAACAACGGCTGTTCTACAACATAACCTATAACAACACTACATGTACAACAGTGTTCTACAACATAACCTATAACAACACTACGTGTACTAAGACTGTTCTACAACATAACCTATAACAACACTACGTATACAACGGCTGTTCTACAACATAACCTATAACAACACTACGTGTACAACGGCTGTTCTACAACATAACCTATAACAACACTACGTATGCAACGGCTGTTCTACAACATAACCTATAACAACACTACATGTACAACGGCTGTTCTACAACATAACCTATAACAACACTACATGTACAACGGCTGTTCTACAACATAACCTATAACAAAACTACGTGAACAACGGCTGTTCTACAACATAACCTATAACAACACTACGTGTACAACGGCTGTTCTACAACATAACCTATAACAACACTACGTGTACAACGGCTGTTCTACAACATAACCTATAACAACACTACGTGTACAACGGCTGTTCTACAACATAACCTATAACAACACTACGTATGCAACGGCTGTTCTACAACATAACCTATAACAACACTACATGTACAACGGCTGTTCTACAACATAACCTATAACAACACTACATGTACAACGGCTGTTCTACAACATAACCTATAACAACACTACATGTACAACGGCTGTTCTACAACATAACCTATAACAACACTACATGTACAACGGCTGTTCTACAACATAACCTATAACAAAACTACGTGAACAACGGCTGTTCTACAACATAACCTATAACAACACTACATGTACAACGGCTGTTGTACAACATAACCTATTACAAAACTACGTGTACAACGGCTGTTCTACAACATAACCTATAACAAAACTACGTGAACAACGGCTGTTCTACAACATAACCTATAACAACACTACATGTACAACGGCTGTTCTACAACATAACCTATAACAACACTACATGTACAACGGCTGTTGTACAACATAACCTATTACAAAACTACGTGTACAACGGCTGTTCTACAACATAACCTATAACAAAACTACGTGAACAACGGCTGTTCTACAACATAACCTATAACAACACTACATGTACAACGGCTGTTCTACAACATAACCTATAACAACACTACATGTACAACGGCTGTTGTACAACATAACCTATTACAAAACTACGTGTACAACGGCTGTTCTACAACATAACCTATAACAAAACTACGTGAACAACGGCTGTTCTACAACATAACCTATAACAACACTACATGTACAACGGCTGTTCTACAACATAACCTATAACAACACTACATGTACAACGGCTGTTCTACAACATAACCTATAACAAAACTACGTGAACAACGGCTGTTCTACAACATAACCTATAACAACACTACATGTACAACGGCTGTTCTACAACATAACCTATAACAACACTACATGTACAACGGCTGTTCTACAACATAACCTATAACAAAACTACGTGAACAACGGCTGTTCTACAACATAACCTATAACAACACTACATGTACAACGGCTGTTGTACAACATAACCTATTACAAAACTACGTGTACAACGGCTGTTCTACAACATAACCTATAACAACACTACATGTACAACGGCTGTTCTACAACATAACCTATAACAAAACTACGTGAACAACGGCTGTTCTACAACATAACCTATAACAACACTACATGTACAACGGCTGTTGTACAACATAACCTATTACAAAACTACGTGTACAACGGCTGTTCTACAACATAACCTATAACAACACTACATGTACAACGGCTGTTGTACAACATAACCTATAACAACACTACGTGTACAACGGCTGTTCTACAACATAACCTATAACAACACTACATGTACAACGGCTGTTCTACAACATAACCTATTACAAAACTACGTGTACAACGGCTGTTCTACAACATAACGTATAACAAAACGACTACTGACAACCCAGTGGTTATTCCCCAGATAAAAAATATATATAAAATTACAGACTTTAGTTTTTATCACGTCGAGGTTAGCTGTTACGTAAAGAATTAGATCCACACATAAGGCTGTTATAATGTATTCTGACTAAAATTACTCGTATTCTTGTTATACAATTTTGTAAAAAAATAGCAATTTAAGATCTTCTTGTGTTATCATTTTAAATTATGAATTGAGGCCTTACATATAAATGAATAATATATGGCTCGAAGAATTTTGATAAGGCTAGAAAAACTTCCTAATTCTTTTATCGCCTGATGGTTAATAATGATTGTTTAATTTGCAACGACCAAATGTTTATTAGAAAGCCTATACATGAACTATCTGTGTACCTCTCCCTATCGTTCTCTCTTCCCCTCTCCTTTCTCTGTCTCTCTGTTTGTCTCTCTCTCTCTCTCTCTCTCTCTCTCTCTCTCTCTCTCTCTCTCTCTCTATATATATATATATATATATATATATATATATATGTATATAGATATATATATATATATATATATTATTAATTATATATTAAATTATAATTATATATTAGTAGATATTTATATTCCTGAAGATGCTGGTACTATTTTATCGGCGAAATGCTTTGAATAAATATATTCATTAAAAGTATTCTTCTTTTTGAAATATTTTAATTTATTAATTATATATATATACGTATTCCTGATACGTATTCCTTTACGGATGGAAAAATATGATGAATAGTTATTATCTGGTTATTATATAATATATATATATATATATATATATATATATATATATATACATATAGAGGTATATACATATATAAATACATATATATGTGTGTATATATATAAACATATATATATATATATATATATATATATATATATATATATATATATATATATATATATATATATAGAATATCAAATGTGTTTTCCTGTTAGAATATTTTTAAGATCAAATAATACACACAAATACAGGAATATTTAATTTATTGAACAATAAACTCAAAGCTTTTCGTTGGCTTACATTACCAACATCTTCAGGAGTTACAATATTAAGAATGATAATCATTCTTAATATTGTAACTCCTGAAGATGTTGGTAATGTAAGCCAACGAAAAGCTTTGAGTTTATTGTTCAATAAATTAAATATTCCTGTATTTGTGTGTATTATTTGATCTTAAAAATATATATATATATATATATATATATATATATATATATATAATACGTTTTATTGTTTATTAATTTAAAACAACATAGGTTATTCAAATACAAGAATATTTATTAATTTATATTCAAAGCTTTTCGTTGGTAAACAGTACCAACACCATCAGGAATGAAAATTAAAATAATCATAATTACAATAATTATTGTAATTTTCATTCCTGATAATGTTGGTACTGTTTACCAACGAAAAGCTTTGAATATAAATTAATAAATATTCTTGTATTTGAATAAACTATGTTGTTTTAAATTAATAAACAAGAAAACGTATTATATATATATATATATATATATATATATATATATATATATATATATATATATATATATGCTGATACGTATTCCTTCACGGTTGGAAAAATATGATGAATAGTTATTATCTGGAGTACATCTGTTCATTCTGCAGTGCATAAAATCGCAGTTCCGACGTTTCGCTAGAATCTCATCTAGCATTGACGAGGTGAACCCAGTAACAGTAGAAGACCCACTGTTGTTGGGTTCACCTCGTCAATGCTAGACGAGATTCTAGCGAAACGTCGGAACTGCGTTTTTATGCACTGCAGAATGAACGGATGTACTCCAGATAGTAACTATTTATCATATGTATATATATATATATATATGTATGTATGTATGTGTATATTTATGTATGTGTGTGTGTGTGTGTGTGTGTGTGTGTGTGTGTGTGTGTGTGTGTGTGTGTGTGTGTGTGTGTGTGTGTGTGTGTGTGTGTGTGTGTGTGTGTGATTAGTTTTTACAGTACTCTACTTCATATCCTTGAAATGGTTCAAAAGGATAATTTATGTTATTAGGATTAAAATTCAAGTAATTTTATTATTTTAAAATTCGTTAATAGAGTTTTAATAACAAATGTAGTAGTGAACACAGTTAAAATTTTAATTTATCTGGTTTAAACAAAGAAAGTGTCCACCTAATCTGTCGGTAACTAAAAGAAAATTGCTCTGAAAATCTAGACAACGTACGAGAATTACAATATTTTGTATATCGTCTGCCGATGTAATATCAACTGGCAATAATGAGAGTGTTGGCTGTTGGTGCCGTGTCGCCAGGACTACCTGCCCGTTCCAGTGGCCTGCGAGGAGGACCTACAGCGTCTCTTTGGCGAACTGCAGGAGAGCCTTCGCAGCGGCTTCCGATGCGTCGTCACCGTCAGGACATCAAGGGTGACGACTCGGAGCGGCCAGTGCAAGGACTGCGGGACCGTTGGACATGCGTCCAAGCGGTACGGCGGCTGTCCGAAGCACGAGTCCCGGCCTCGCCGACAGAAGAGGCAGAAGCAGACGCCCGCACCGAGAAGCGATCGCCAGGTCCTCGGGGGACCTCCAGTCTCCCCCGAGGTGCTGCCGCCAACACCTGCGGACAGCAGAGAGGCTGCGTCGTCGTCGTCGTCGCCGCCGGATACTGTTGCGGTATCGAAGAAGGCTGCTCCCCCTCGTAAGAGGAAGTACCGCAACACGGAGTACAGGGAGGAGCCCGCTGCTGTGGCTACCGGCTGGGAGAGAGTGTGGCGTCGCCGCCGTCGGCTGAAGACCAAGCCGGCACGTGTCGAGGAGTTGAAGAGGAAGTACTTCTTCTGGGACTCGGAAGATGCCGACGACACGTGTACTGAGCTGATCCCACGCGACGAGCTCGCTACATCGTTTAAAGAAATAACCGAGCTCGTCCTAGCTCCGGGAGTCTGCATCCCGGACAAAGACTTTGCAGTGGGACACATCGACTTATACGAAGACCTCATGAAGAACGAGGAGGAAAAGGAGCTCAGGGCTAAACGCCGGTGGCGCAATAAGCAGCGGGCATGGCGACGGCAACGACGCAGAGAAGCGGAAGCAGCCTCCCTATTAAAATAAGTAATTTTTTGTATCTAAATAACATTGTAATTTTTCTTATTCTTTTTAAATATGTATTTCTTTGTATAAAAATTTTTTGAATAAAAAACCTTAAATCTGTTCTATTGGCGGAGCTAAATTCAATCTGAATAGATTTAACCAATCAAAAATACATTTCGTTGATATAAAAAAATAAAAAATACAAAACACAAATTTTCCGACAAATCGACCTTTTTTAAAAATTTTAATTAAGTTACATAACTATACTTCAGCAGTTTTAAGTTGCAAAGATAGAGTAAATATCATGTTGTAAATTATATTTTAGTTCCAATACATTTACGTTTCGTTTGGTTCTTCCCAACAAATATTGCATGAGTTTATAACATGTCCTAGCATCGACCATATGACCATATGTAATTTATATTCAAACTCGGCAATTTTACAGTGGATGTGTTTCCAATGCACTCACGAAAATGAAATCTATAATGACGCTCACGCCCATTCGAACCCAATATGTGACGTCACGGAGCAGAATAGTTGTGTTGACACTATTATAGCAATAAACGCAGATAAAGGTGGGGAATCGAGAGTAATACGGTTTTACAAGCCGCATCAACAATGCGTTTATTTACATTCTTTTATATATTTACTTTCTTCTTTTATAATATAACCAACTCCGTAACTCTTTCCCAAGAAGAGGCCCTTCACATATTTGTTGTACGAACCTATTAAACACACCTAATTTTATTAAATGTTACTTAAATTACTGTCACTACAATAATGTAGACTTAAGTACTTGATGCGTTTTGTATTAATTCAAATGTCAATGAGAAATATTATGAATTTGTGTGATTAAAAGTTTCCATATTAAAAATGTTTAAGATATTATCAAATATCATCTATCATTAACGGGTTTTAAAAATTGTCAAAGTAATGACTTTAGAAAATTAGTTTTCGTCATACTTTGCAGGTACTTCACAAGAATCGTCAACAAATTTAACTCAAATTAAAGAGTTGTTTTTAAATAATAAAATGTATAAGCATTTGTTTTCTGGTTAATTACAGCTTTACAATACAAACAACAATTTTAAAGGCAATTCCTACTTGGGCCAACAAAGGAAAATTTAGGTTAGTTACATTTAATTAAATAATTACAATTATTATAAATCAAGTAACATAACGTATGCGTTAAAACAGCTGTACTACCACTTAACCTGTTACATAAAATCAGCTGTTTAATGAAATCATATGCTGTCACTTATTTTAAGCCAATTGGGGCGAAATAACTATATTGCATATCTTGGCCCAATTGTGAAAGAGTTTTCCCCCATATAAAACTAAAATTAATTCTCTATTAAATTTAGTCAATGAAAAATTAATATTTAAAAAACTGTATTAACATCAAGTGTCGTTCATTACAGGCTTTAAAAAAGTATATTTGAGTTAAAGTGAATGAATAAAATTATTTTATTAACGATAAAGGAGGGTGTGAACTAATTAATGGAATTAAAAAATACTAAATGAAATAATTGAAAACCACATTGTTTTAATTAATAATGAAGGTGAGGTAAAATTAAAAAAAAATAAACAACCCTAAATTGTTGAAAATTATTTTTATATTAAACAATATTGCATGACATTACTAAAAGGTTTTAACTTTAAAGACTTAAGTTTATAGTTAACAAATACTGGGTTAATCTACTTTTTTGAAGTAACGCACTCAAAAACCTATTGGATAGACATAAACATACAATTTCGCGTCAGTATTATTTCCATCAGTCACCTTACAGTGAATTAAGCGATAACACATGACATCATATATCAGCAGATTTTATATTACACGTAAAGTTGTGCAAGAGATGCTCTACACGTAGGTTGTATCACATTATTTATTTAGGAAAAATGTTATTATTAAATAGTTTTGATGAGTTTATAAATATATAATATAAGTATAACAAACAACAACAATAATAAGTTATGTATTTTATTCCAATTTTTGAAACGATATTATTTTTCTCAAACAAATCTAAAAGGTCTGATTTCATATGAATTTGTTAAAAAAATGTATTTAGTACACATGTAATAAATGTTGTTTGTCACCTATATTAAATTATAATTAAAAAAATATATATTCTAGTATTTATAATTGTGCAATATATTAAACTAATACAATATTGTTAGCAATATATTAAACTAATACAATATTGTTAGCAATATATTAAACTAATACAATATTGTTAGCAATATATTAAACTAATACAATATTGTTAGCAATATATTAAACTAATACAATATTGTTAGCAATATATTAAACTAATACAATATTGTTAGCAATATATTAAACTAATACAATATTGTTAGCAATATATAGGGATTGCTTTACTTAAGGAACATTGATTTCATAATTGTAAGCTTGTAAAATGGATGTATGTTCGTATATTCCAAATATTACCATCTTTTACTAATGCGTGACATCAATAAACGAGGTTTCTTCTTTTGAATTTATTTTTAAGTAACATACCTAAACATAAAAACATATCGTGGTAAAAACCGCCTTCGCTAACTACTGCTAATGTTGTATTTTTCAGTCCCTTCTATTCGTTCACACTCCCATATATATCTTGTTCACATTTTCAATCATTAAACAAATACTTTTTATTCATTCCCTCAAGTTCAAATGCATTTTTTGAACTTGTAGTGGATGTCACTTGATTTTAATACAGCCCTTTCAAATATTAATCAATTAATTAAATCAATTTTAGATTAAAATGGAAGAAAAACTTGTCACAAAGGGGCAAGGTATGTAATTTAGTTATATCTAATATGTGGTTTAAAGTAAGTGATAATATATGATTTCATAAAACAGTTGATTTTACGATATAGGTTAATTGATGGAACGGCTGTTTTACGCATAGGTTATGTTACTGTATTTAAATTAATTGTAAATATTTTATAAAAGCAACAAAAATAATTTTTTTGTTAATAAAAATAGAAATTTACTTTTAAAATATGTTTTGTTTAAAATAATTTTTTACTAACGTAATTCATTTCTGCTACCCCATCAAAATTTGATTTTCTGTAATTTTGTTTTCACCCATGGAAACTTATGTCACACCCAGTGTAACATGATATTTATATTACAAAGTAATATTTATTTTAATTACTAAAAAAACCAAATAAAGTCATTTTTGCATAATTTCTAGCGTTAATAAAGGAAAACGCTATCCGAGTATCAGGATTCATAAAGGGCGCTAGAAAATATATCTGCGCGCCATGTTTGTGAAACGCCATATTTTACAATTTTAGAAACTTATGATAAACTGTATGAGAGTGCACGATGGGAAACAAGATATCGCTTGTATTGCCAAGGCTTGTAGGTTTCTCAAATCAGTTCAGTGTAATAGAGCTGGACGAATGCCAGCTACATACATTATGTCTGGAAGCGATTTGAAAGTATAATTTATACAACTTATTTAGCCTCTAAGTCCTAATATACAAAATTAACAGAGTTATTGCTGTTGAAACGTCTGCTTGTTTTATGCGCTCAACGGGCGAAACTTTAAAATAAGTATTAAAAATGCTATAAAATGTTTTTTTATATCAAAACCTACATATAAAATGACATAACGTTTTAACTTAACCTTTTCAAACATTTGACCACCTCAAACGTAAAAAGTCAAGCTATGTAGTTCGATTTTGCTTCACTAAAAGCCAACATCAAGGAGAATGGTTTAATTCCACCTTCTTGTGACATAGAGGTCCCTTACTGGCAGGCTGGCTTCAAGCTTGTGTCACCGCTCAAACGATGATATACATTTCCTTATTTTCCATATCAGGACATTATTAAGTAATTATTCAGTCCTTTTTCATTCTATATATGCCCAACCTTATTATTCTAAGTACAAAGAATCTAATAGGTCGACATCCTTTATGGCGGTCCCTTCAGGGACTGCACGCTGCGACCAACCTCTACCTAAGGGCTTCATGTCCTTACCTTTATCTTATCTAGGGTTATTTACAGTCCTTTCCTATTGTTTATATTAAAATAGTTCGGGTAAGTCGTTCCTAGGCCGCGATTATATATATAGACCTATTTATTTATACATATTAAAATGTGCGTGCGTGCGTGTGTGTGTGTGTGCGTGTGAGTGTGCATGCGTGCGTGCGCGTGTGCGTGTGTGTGTGTGTGCGCAAGCGCGCGAGTGTGTGTGTGTCGTTCCTAGGCCGCGATTATATATATATATATATATATATATATAGACCTATTTATTTATACATATTAAAATGTGCGTGTGTGTGCGTGTGTGTGTGTGTGTGTGTGTGTGTGTGTGTGTGCGTGCGTGTGTGTGTGCGTGTGTATGCGCAAGCGCGCGAGTGTGTGTGTGCGTGTGTGTGCGCACGCGCGTGAGTGTGTGTGTGTGTGTGTGTGTCTGCTTGTGTGTGCGCACGCGCGCGAGTGTGTGTCTGTGTGTGTTCCAATATAAGATTATAAAATTTGTTAAATATGTCGAGGAATGTTTTGCTGTCACATTTTATGTAGTTTTTGAAGTGAAAACGTCTATAGCGACGCCTATAAAACATGTCTAGCGTATTGGAAGGACATAAACAATTTCGTGTCAGTATAACTTCCGTTGGGTTAAGCTACTAGTCACCTCACAGTGAATTAAATGCTAACATATGAATTTATGCAACAGCTGATTTTTTGTTACAGGTTACGTTGTCAAAAAACTATTTCATCAAGAATGGTATATTACATTATTTGTTCAACATTGTTAAGGAAAAAGGTTATTGTTAAATAGTTTTAATTAGTTAATAAATATGGAATTTATTTGAGTTTTTTTAAATCACAGTAAAAATATTTCAATATAGCGATAGTAAGAAGGTATGTATGATTTTTAATACAGTTTTTTTAAATGAAAACATTCCTAGGCGCGTCTGATAACACATTTTTAAGTAATTCCTCATTGCGAAAAACTAAATGTTTTTTATTTTTTAAATTAATGTACACAAATATTTTTTATTAATAAAAAGAATATTTACACAACTGCCCAACTCATTTCTCAATTTATAGAACCGATTTCTCTGACGTCATTCTCCTTTCTGTGAAATTCCATGAAACTCGTCTGCCCATTAAGCGAAACAGAATTTGGTTTCAGTCCAATTTGTTCAATAAATAATTCAATTGGTGTAGACGTATCATTCATACGGATATAAAAACGAGGCAATCTCGCCATTTAAAACTGCATTTCAGACATATTACGTCATCTTTCTAGTTCCGAGTGTTGAGCGTTTGGTTTGATATTGATTTCCCCAGTTTGTGTAAAACTGTTTTCCTCAAACATGTAACAATGTGGTAATTTATTTCATTTCACTTAATACGTTTGATGCAGAACTATAACAAATTGTAGAAATGTAATTAAATGTCATGTATTTATGATTCCAAACTATCTACCATCTGTACAAGCTTACAGACTTGTAAATAAAGTATACAACTTACATGGTACCAAAGTACTCAGCAATAAACATTTTACAGTCAAAGACAAAATACAAAACGTAAAAATACACACGCTTATAGAACCATAAAGAGATACGAACAAATATTGCTAGGCGCCATTTTCACAGCTACTTCCGTGAAGGAGTAGGAAATACTGATTTTGTATCGATTCAGATGTTGTTCCCAAGATCATCACTGTTAAATAGGATGTAAAATATTCGAGTTGAACGTGGATTGTAACAGCGAAGAGATATTTACTTGGAGCTCCAACAGTGGCTAAATTGGATCTTACCTTCTAAAAGGGAAAACCTATTTTAAAACAAAATATTTAATAATACACGACACACATTTCTCAAGTTGTTTAAACTGAATGCTTTATTATATGCCTGTTTTTAATTTATTTATATGTTGTCTGTGCGCTCTGGCCGAAGCAGGTTTTATTTAATCATTTCTTCTGTGGTCTTGTAATAAATACGCTGAAAACATGACATGGATAAATAAAAATAGTTATATTATTATAAAATTATGATACCATTTAATCGATGAAGTTACATGAACTGGGATGAGCCTAAAGAGCTTCGGTCTCATCATATATATATATATGAAGCTATTATAGTTACTTGTAAATAATTTATTCCACCACAAAGTTCAATAATTTTACCTTGTGTGATGAGGCACCTTTCGGTCACTTGACCATTGTCGAATCACTTTAATTTTTAGCAATTTTTTTATTGCACTTGGTAGTGGAAACAATTATTTACAAGTAATAATAATAACTTCATAAAGTCAGTGCAACGGAAAAACAATGGACAACATGAATATCACGATATATATATATATATATATATATATATATATATATATATAAAATTATATATTAATATATAACATTAATATTATTATATATTATAATATATATATATATATATATATATATATATATATATATATATATATATATAACTCATAGCATTGCTACGAATGAAGAGATTTGATAGAAAAAAGAGAGGTAAATAGTTGTGGGAACTACAATTAAAAATTAAAAGAATCTTTTAATAAATTTGTTACTAAAACAAACTCATATATATTTGGAAAAAGGTAATAATAGGTTTTACATACTCGTTGAGTATGTATGAAATAGGAATTACATAATCGCAGAGACCTTCAATAACCGAAGAACTTAGGAATAGCTTTATTAACTCTTGAGCGACGAACGGACCCGTCTAATGTTATGTCGTATCGATCCACAAACTGTGGAGTTTATAACCAAATAAAAATTAGTAAATGTTGGGAAATTTTGATTGCGGGGTTTAAAATACAGAGATAAACTGATTCGTTGATTTTATTGTCTGTGACGTAATTATGTGGTGTTGGTCTCGCCGAAAGTGGGGGATCATTGTCAGCGTTTCAGAGCCCTAATCGTGTTGTCTCAGTACGATTTCGTAAATATACTTCAACTATAAGTTGTAAGGTCGGAATAATGTTAAGAAAAATATAAAATGCTTGTAATAAATTACCCTTTAGAAATTCTACTATGAAGTACTCGAAAAATTAAAATATAAATAAAAATGAAATTGTAAAGTATAAAACGTTTAAATAGAATTGGGTGCTAAACAGCGAGACCCTGTAACTTTCAGTTTTGTGTTGTACTTCTTGAGGTATTTCTTATAAATTACACTTTTGTTATCTCTTGTCCGTAACTCACAGCATTGAACAATGCACTGACCTAGTGCGAAACGCGTCTGCTGAAAAATATCTGTAAGTAGTGGCTTTCCCAAGTGATACTAAAAGTGTAAATAGCCGATGTTTTATTTACTCTCTTGATTAACTGTGAAATGTGGATTAGTTACATGCAATAAAAACTCAATAGCCACAATAAGGTTAATCTATTAACTATAAATTAACACCTTATGTACTCGTACATGTCTGTTACGTCCATCTTCAGAGACGGTTAACGGACATCAGAATACCTCTGAAGAGGGTTACATTGTAACGAAAATGTATATAGGACAATATATTTATTTGTAGTTATTTCTTTAATTATTTAATGAATGAAGTGAAAACGCTATGTTGACGTCCGAAACTATGCTACATTAATACCAGGTTAGGTTTCGTCAGTAAAACGGCTGTTTTGAAACGCATGTAAGTGAGTAGTTTTTACTTATTTCTTTGGGTAACTAAGTGTGATTTAATCATTGAAGTCAAGGCGACTTTAACAACCAACTTGATATTAGTTTTGTTGCTGTGATTGGGGTTTTATTGTACTTAGGTAATGTCTACTTATTGTAAACTAATTTTTTTATTCCATTTATTAGTCCAAACTATCCTTATATATATATATATAAAATGTTCAAAATGTCAATCGTTAATAAAATAATTTTTGTCCATTCACTCAAGTTCAAATACATTTTTGTAAACTTGTATTGGATGACACTTGATGTTAATAATGATTTTTTGAAATATAATTTCATTAATTGAATTTATTGAATTAATTTTAGTTTTATGGCCAAAAAACTTTTCACAAAAGGAGAAATATATGCAATAAATGTTTTTCGTCCTATTTGGCTTAAAATACGTAATAACATTTAATTTTATAAAACAGCTAATTTTATTATAATAGGGTATGTAGTAGGACAGCTGTTTTGACGCATAGGTTATGTTAGTTTGTTCATACAATTGTAATTATTTAATACAAATAACTAAAATAATTTGTGTTTTTACTCAAGTAAGAATTAACTTGAAAATACTCTTGGTTTTATTATTTGTTAAATAATATATAGGAAAAGCTCCTGGCCATTTTTGAAAAAGCTTGATCAAAAGCATATGTCGAATGCTAACAAATACGTAAGGGAGCACTCTTAGAAATTGCATATAAATTATTCTAAACATTTTCCATTGCAATACGCTTCATAAAAGTTCAAAACAACTGTATTTCTTTACGCTATTTACAAGCAGAATGTCTCTGGCGCATGTAGTTAGACGGTTTGATTGAAAGCAAGAAATAAATAAATGCAACGACCTAGAGTGTGTAAGTTCTACTTTTGCGGTTATTGTATCTGTTACGAAACTGGCTTCTACTCGAAGCGAGAGGAATTGTAGAAATGCAAGTAAAACCTAACTGCAGTATACATTGCACTGTGCGGTTGATATGAGACACGTTTAATGGTCCCCTTTATTATATATTTTTCCATGATCTTTAGGAGCATGACAGACTACTATTTTGTAAGTCACTGATGTATCCTTAAATATACCATTAATCAAAAGTTTCATTTGCAAGTGGTAATCCCACGACTACATTAACAACCGTTAGAACACTTTAGATATCGAGTATAAGGACGAACATCGATACTAAAACTATATACTCCAAACATAAGTGTTCTTTATACATCATAAAACTGTATACTCCAAACATAAGTGTTCTTTATACATCATAAAACTGTATACTCCAAACATAAGTGTTCTTTATACATCATAAAACTGTATACTCCAAACAAAAGTGTTCTTTATACATCATAAAACTATATACTCCAAACATAAGTGTTCTTTATACATCATAAAACTTCATACTCCAAACATAAGTGTTCTTTATACATCATAAAACTATATACTCCAAACATAAGTGTTCTTTATACATCATAAAACTATATACTCCAAACATAAGTGTTCTTTATACATCATAAAACTATATACTCCAAACATAAGTGTTCTTTATACAGCATAAAACTATATACTCCAAACATAAGTGTTCTTTATACATCATAAAACTGTATACTCCAAACATAAATGTTCTTAATACATCATAAAACTATATACTCCAAACATAAGTGTTCTTTATACAGCATAAAACTATATACTCCAAACATAAGTGTTCTTTATACATCATAAAACTGTATTCTCCAAACATAAGTGTTCTTTATACATCATAAAACTGTATACTCCAAACATAAGTGTTCTTTATACATCATAAAACTGTATACTCCAAACAAAAGTGTTCTTTATACATCATAAAACTATATACTCCAAACATAAGTGTTCTTTATACATCATAAAACTTTATACTCCAAACATAAGTGTTCTTTATACATCATAAAACTATATACTCCAAACATAAGTGTTCTTTATACATCATAAAACTATATACTCCAAACATAAGTGTTCTTTATACATCATAAAACTATATACTCCAAACATAAGTGTTCTTTATACAGCATAAAACTATATACTCCAAACATAAGTGTTCTTTATACATCATAAAACTGTATACTCCAAACATAAATGTTCTTTATACATCATAAAACTATATACTCCAAACATAAGTGTTCTTTATACAGCATAAAACTATATACTCCAAACATAAGTGTTCTTTATACATCATAAAACTGTATTCTCCAAACATAAGTGTTCTTTATACATCATAAAACTATATACTCCAAACATAAGTGTTCTTTATACATCATAAAACTATATACTCCAAACATAAGTGTTCTTTATACATCATAAAACTATATACTCCAAACATAAGTGTTCTTTATACATCATAAAACTGTATACTCCAAACATAAGTGTTCTTTATACATCATAAAACTGTATACTCCAAACATAAGTGTTCTTTATACATCATAAAACTGTATACTCCAAACAAAAGTGTTCTTTATACATCATAAAACTATATACTCCAAACATAAGTGTTCTTTATACATCATAAAACTGTATACTCCAAACATAAGTGTTCTTTATACATCATAAAACTGTATACTCCAAACATAAGTGTTCTTTATACATCATAAAACTGTATACTCCAAACAAAAGTGTTCTTTATACATCATAAAACTATATACTCCAAACATAAGTGTTCTTTATACATCATAAAACTTTATACTCCAAACATAAGTGTTCTTTATACATCATAAAACTATATACTCCAAACATAAGTGTTCTTTATACATCATAAAACTATATACTCCAAACATAAGTGTTCTTTATACATCATAAAACTATATACTCCAAACATAAGTGTTCTTTATACAGCATAAAACTATATACTCCAAACATAAGTGTTCTTTATACATCATAAAACTGTATACTCCAAACATAAATGTTCTTTATACATCATAAAACTATATACTCCAAACATAAGTGTTCTTTATACAGCATAAAACTATATACTCCAAACATAAGTGTTCTTTATACATCATAAAACTGTATTCTCCAAACATAAGTGTTCTTTATACATCATAAAACTATATACTCCAAACATAAGTGTTCTTTATACATCATAAAACTATATACTCCAAACATAAGTGTTCTTTATACATCATAAAACTATATACTCCAAACATAAGTGTTCTTTATACATCATAAAACTGTATTCTCCAAACATAAGTGTTCTTTATACATCATAAAACTGTATTCTCCAAACATAAGTGTTCTTTATACATCATAAAACTATATACTCCAAACATAAGTGTTCTTTATACATCATAAAACTATATACTCCAAACATAAGTGTTCTTTATACATCATAAAACTATATACTCCAAACATAAGTGTTCTTTATACAGCATAAAACTATATACTCCAAACATAAGTGTTCTTTATACATCATAAAACTGTATACTCCAAACATAAATGTTCTTTATACATCATAAAACTATATACTCCAAACATAAGTGTTCTTTATACAGCATAAAACTATATACTCCAAACATAAGTGTTCTTTATACATCATAAAACTGTATTCTCCAAACATAAGTGTTCTTTATACATCATAAAACTATATACTCCAAACATAAGTGTTCTTTATACATCATAAAACTATATACTCCAAACATAAGTGTTCTTTATACATCATAAAACTGTATTCTCCAAACATAAGTGTTCTTTATACAGCATAAAACTGTATTCTCCAAACATAGTCCTATATCTTTACATAACATAGTCCTATACGTTTATATAAATTAGGACTATATGTTTATTTAACATAGGTCTATATGTTTATATACCATAGACCTATATCTTTACATAACATAGGCATGTATGTTTATATAACATAGTCCTATATCTTTATATAACATAGGCATATATCTTTATATAACATAGTCCTATATCTTTATATAACATAGGCATATATCTTTATATAACATAGGCCTATATCTTTACATAACATAGTCCTATATCTTTACATAACATAGTCCTACATTTTTATATAACATAGTCCTATATCTTTATATAACATAGGCATATATCTTTATATAACATAGTCCTATATCTTTACATAACATAGTCCTATATCTTTATATAACATAGTCCTATATCTTTATATAACATAGGCCTATATCTTTATATAACATAGGCATATATCTTTATATAACATAGGCCTATATCTTTACATAATAGTCCTATATCTTTATATAACATAGTCCTATATCTTTATATAATATAGACATATATCTTTATTTAACATAGGCCTATATGTTTGTATAACATAGTCCTATATCTTTATATAACATAGTCCTATATCTTTATATAACATAGGCATATATCTTTATTTAACATAGGCCTATATCTTTATATAACATAGTCCTATATCTTTATATAACATAGGCATATATATATATATAACATAGGCCTATATCTTTACATAACATAGTCCTATATCTCTACATAACATAGTCCTATATTTTTATATAACATAGTCCTATATCTTTATATAACATAGGCATATATCTTTATATAACATAGTCCTATATCTTTACATAACATAGTCCTATATCTTTATATAACATAGTCCTATATCTTTATATAACATAGGCCTATATCTTTATATAACATAGTCCTATATCTTTACATAACATAGTCCTATATCATTACATAACATAGTCCTATATTTTTATATAACATAGTCCTATATCTTTATATAACATAGTCCTATATCTATATATAACA
Organism: Prosapia bicincta; assembly: GCA_036971475.1. Lineage (NCBI taxonomy): Eukaryota > Metazoa > Arthropoda > Insecta > Hemiptera > Cercopidae > Prosapia > Prosapia bicincta. The sequence continues at coordinate 35,764 of JBAIZL010000214.1, read as the reverse complement.
TAGGCATATATCTTTACATAACATAGTCCTATATCTTTATATAACATAGTCCTATATCTTTATATAACATAGGCCTATATCTTTATATAACATAGTCCTATATATTTACATAACGTAGTCCTATATTTTTATATAACATAGTCCTATATCTTTATATAACATAGTCCTATATCTTTATATAACATAGGCATATATCGTTATATAACATAGGCATATATCTTTATATAACATAGTCCTATATATTTACATAACGTAGTCCTATATTTTTATATAACATAGTCCTATATCTTTATATAACATAGGCATATATCTTTATATAACATAGGCCTATATCTTCATATAACATAGGCATATATCTTTATATAACATAGGCATATATCTTTATATAACATAGTCCTATATATTTACATAACGTAGTCCTATATTTTTATATAACATAGTCCTATATCTTTATATAACATAGGCATATATCTTTATATAACATAGGCCTATATCTTTATATTACATAGAAATATAATGTATATACCAATGGAAGTTATTATATATAAAAAAAGAAGATATTACATACAACAATGCCATATATCATATATAACAATAATATATATTGCATGTAACAATGAAAGATATTGTATATAGCAATGGAAGTTATTATATATAAAAAAAGAAGATATTACATACAACAATGCCAGATATTATATATAACAATAATAGATATTGCATGTAACAATGAAAGATATTGTATATACCAATGGAATTTATTATATATAAAAAGAAGATATTACATACAACAATGCCAGATATTATATATAACTATAATAGATATTGCATGTAACAATGAAAGATATTGTATATACCAATGGAATTTATTATATATAAAAAGAAGATATTACATACAACAATGCCAGATATTATATATAACAATAATAGATATTGCATGTAACAATGAAAGATATTGTATATACCAATGGAATTTATTATATATAAAAAGAAGATATTACATACAACAATGCCAGATATTATATATAACTATAATAGATATTGCATGTAACAATGAAAGATATTGTATATACCAATGGAATTTATTATATATAAAAAGAAGATATTACATACAACAATGCCAGATATTATATATAACAATAATAGATATTGCATGTAACAATGAAAGATATTGTATATACCAATGGAATTTATTATATATAAAAAGAAGATATTACATACAACAATGCCAGATATTATATATAACTATAATAGATATTGCAGGTAACAATGAAAGATATTGTATATACCAATGGAAGTTATTATATATAAAAAGAAGATATTACATACAACAATGCCAGATATTATATATAACAATAATAGATATTGCATGTAACAATGAAAGATATTGTATATAGCAATGGAAGTTATTATATATAAAAAGAAGATATTACATAACAATGCCAGATATTATATATAACTATAATAGATATTGCATGTAACAATGAAAGATATTGTATATACCAATGGAATTTATTATATATAAAAAAAGAAGATATTACATACAACAATGCCAGATATTATATATAACTATAATAGATATTGCATGTAACAATGAAAGATATTGTATATACCAATGGAATTTATTATATATAAAAAGAAGATATTACATACAACAATGCCAGATATTATATATAACAATAATAGATATTGCATGTAACAATGAAAGATATTGTATATAGCAATGGAAGTTATTATATATAAAAAGAAGATATTACATAACAATGCCAGATATTATATATAACTATAATAGATATTGCATGTAACAATGAAAGATATTGTATATACCAATGGAATTTATTATATATAAAAAGAAGATATTACATACAACAATGCCAGATATTATATATAACTATAATAGATATTGCATGTAACAATGAAAGATATTGTATATACCAATGGAATTTATTATATATAAAAAGAAGATATTACATACAACAATGCCAGATATTATATATAACTATAATAGATATTGCATGTAACAATGAAAGATATTGTATATACCAATGGAATTTATTATATATAAAAAGAAGATATTACATAAAACAATGCCAGATATTATATATAACTATAATAGATATTGCATGTAACAATGAAAGATATTGTATATACCAATGGAATTTATTATATATAAAAAGAAGATATTACATACAACAATGCCAGATATTATATATAACTATAATAGATATTGCATGTAACAATGAAAGATATTGTATATACCAATGGAATTTATTATATATAAAAAGAAGATATTACATACAACAATGCCAGATATTATATATAACAATAATAGATATTGCATGTAACAATGAAAGATATTGTATATACCAATGGAATTTATTATATATAAAAAGAAGATATTACATACAACAATGCCAGATATTATATATAACTATAATAGATATTGCATGTAACAATGAAAGATATTGTATATACCAATGGAATTTATTATATATAAAAAGAAGATATTACATACAACAATGCCAGATATTATATATAACTATAATAGATATTGCATGTAACAATGAAAGATATTGTATATACCAATGGAATTTATTATATATAAAAAGAAGATATTACATACAACAATGCCAGATATTATATATAACTATAATAGATATTGCATGTAACAATGAAAGATATTGTATATACCAATGGAATTTATTATATATAAAAAGAAGATATTACATACAACAATGCCAGATATTATATATACCTATAATAGATATTGCATGTAACAATGAAAGATATTGTATATACCAATGGAATTTATTATATATAAAAAGAAGATATTACATACAACAATGCCAGATATTATATATAACTATAATAGATATTGCATGTAACAATGAAAGATATTGTATATACCAATGGAATTTATTATATATAAAAAGAAGATATTACATACAACAATGCCAGATATTATATATAACTATAATAGATATTGCATGTAACAATGAAAGATATTGTATATACCAATGGAATTTATTATATATAAAAAGAAGATATTACATACAACAATGCAAGATATTATATATAACTATAATAGATATTGCATGTAACAATGAAAGATATTGTATATACCAATGGAATTTATTATATATAAAAAGAAGATATTACATACAACAATGCCAGATATTATATATAACTATAATAGATATTGCATGTAAAAATGAAAGATATTGTATATACCAATGGAATTTATTATATATAAAAAGAAGATATTACATACAACAATGCCAGATATTATATATAACTATAATAGATATTGCATGTAACAATGAAAGATATTGTATATACCAATGGAATTTATTATATATAAAAAGAAGATATTACATACAACAATGCCAGATATTATATATAACTATAATAGATATTGCATGTAACAATGAAAGATATTGTATATACCAATGGAATTTATTATATATAAAAAGAAGATATTACATACAACAATGCCAGATATTATATATAACTATAATAGATATTGCATGTAACAATGAAAGATATTGTATATACCAATGGAATTTATTATATATAAAAAGAAGATATTACATACAACAATGCCAGATATTATATATAACTATAATAGATATTGCATGTAACAATGAAAGATATTGTATATACCAATGGAATTTATTATATATAAAAAGAAGATATTACATACAACAATGCCAGATATTATATATAACTATAATAGATATTGCATGTAACAATGAAAGATATTGTATATACCAATGGAATTTATTATATATAAAAAGAAGATATTACATACAACAATGCCAGATATTATATATAACAATAATAGATATTGCATGTAACAATGAAAGATATTGTATATACCAATGGAAGTTATTACATATAAAAAGAAGATATTACATACAACAATGCCAGATATTATATATAACTATAATAGATATTGCATGTAACAATGAAAGATATTGTATATACCAATGGAATTTATTATATATAAAAAGAAGATATTACATACAACAATGCCAGATATTATATATAACAATAATAGATATTGCATGTAACAATGAAAGATATTGTATATACCAATGGAAGTTATTACATATAAAAAGAAGATATTACATACAACAATGCCAGATATTATATATAACTATAATAGATATTGCATGTAACAATGAAAGATATTGTATATACCAATGGAATTTATTATATATAAAAAGAAGATATTACATACAACAATGCCAGATATTATATATAACTATAATAGATATTGCATGTAACAATGAAAGATATTGTATATACCAATGGAATTTATTATATATAAAAAGAAGATATTACATACAACAATGCCAGATATTATATATAACTATAATAGATATTGCATGTAACAATGAAAGATATTGTATATACCAATGGAATTTATTATATATAAAAAGAAGATATTACATACAACAATGCCAGATATTATATATAACTATAATAGATATTGCATGTAACAATGAAAGATATTGTATATACCAATGGAATTTATTATATATAAAAAGAAGATATTACATACAACAATGCCAGATATTATATATAACTATAATAGATATTGCATGTAACAATGAAAGATATTGTATATACCAATGGAATTTATTATATATAAAAAGAAGATATTACATACAACAATGCCAGATATTATATATAACTATAATAGATATTGCATGTAACAATGAAAGATATTGTATATACCAATGGAATTTATTATATATAAAAAGAAGATATTACATACAACAATGCCAGATATTATATATAACTATAATAGATATTGCATGTAACAATGAAAGATATTGTATATACCAATGGAATTTATTATATATAAAAAGAAGATATTACATACAACAATGCCAGATATTATATATAACTATAATAGATATTGCATGTAACAATGAAAGATATTGTATATACCAATGGAATTTATTATATATAAAAAGAAGATATTACATACAACAATGCCAGATATTATATATAACTATAATAGATATTGCATGTAACAATGAAAGATATTGTATATACCAATGGAATTTATTATATATAAAAAGAAGATATTACATACAACAATGCCAGATATTATATATAACTATAATAGATATTGCATGTAACAATGAAAGATATTGTATATACCAATGGAATTTATTATATATAAAAAGAAGATATTACATACAACAATGCCAGATATTATATATAACTATAATAGATATTGCATGTAACAATGAAAGATATTGTATATACCAATGGAATTTATTATATATAAAAAGAAGATATTACATACAACAATGCCAGATATTATATATAACTATAATAGATATTGCATGTAACAATGAAAGATATTGTATATACCAATGGAATTTATTATATATAAAAAGAAGATATTACATACAACAATGCCAGATATTATATATAACTATAATAGATATTGCATGTAACAATGAAAGATATTGTATATACCAATGGAATTTATTATATATAAAAAGAAGATATTACATACAACAATGCCAGATATTATATATAACTATAATAGATATTGCATGTAACAATGAAAGATATTGTATATACCAATGGAATTTATTATATATAAAAAGAAGATATTACATACAACAATGCCAGATATTATATATAACTATAATAGATATTGCATGTAACAATGAAAGATATTGTATATACCAATGGAATTTATTATATATAAAAAGAAGATATTACATACAACAATGCCAGATATTATATATAACTATAATAGATATTGCATGTAACAATGAAAGATATTGTATATACCAATGGAATTTATTATATATAAAAAGAAGATATTACATACAACAATGCCAGATATTATATATAACTATAATAGATATTGCATGTAACAATGAAAGATATTGTATATACCAATGGAATTTATTATATATAAAAAGAAGATATTACATACAACAATGCCAGATATTATATATAACTATAATAGATATTGCATGTAACAATGAAAGATATTGTATATACCAATGGAATTTATTATATATAAAAAGAAGATATTACATACAACAATGCCAGATATTATATATAACTATAATAGATATTGCATGTAACAATGAAAGATATTGTATATACCAATGGAATTTATTATATATAAAAAGAAGATATTACATACAACAATGCCAGATATTATATATAACTATAATAGATATTGCATGTAACAATGAAAGATATTGTATATACCAATGGAATTTATTATATATAAAAAGAAGATATTACATACAACAATGCCAGATATTATATATAACTATAATAGATATTGCATGTAACAATGAAAGATATTGTATATACCAATGGAATTTATTATATATAAAAAGAAGATATTACATACAACAATGCCAGATATTATATATAACTATAATAGATATTGCATGTAACAATGAAAGATATTGTATATACCAATGGAATTTATTATATATAAAAAGAAGATATTACATACAACAATGCCAGATATTATATATAACTATAATAGATATTGCATGTAACAATGAAAGATATTGTATATACCAATGGAATTTATTATATATAAAAAGAAGATATTACATACAACAATGCCAGATATTATATATAACTATAATAGATATTGCATGTAACAATGAAAGATATTGTATATACCAATGGAATTTATTATATATAAAAAGAAGATATTACATACAACAATGCCAGATATTATATATAACTATAATAGATATTGCATGTAACAATGAAAGATATTGTATATACCAATGGAATTTATTATATATAAAAAGAAGATATTACATACAACAATGCCAGATATTATATATAACTATAATAGATATTGCATGTAACAATGAAAGATATTGTATATACCAATGGAATTTATTATATATAAAAAGAAGATATTACATACAACAATGCCAGATATTATATATAACTATAATAGATATTGCATGTAACAATGAAAGATATTGTATATACCAATGGAATTTATTATATATAAAAAGAAGATATTACATACAACAATGCCAGATATTATATATAACTATAATAGATATTGCATGTAACAATGAAAGATATTGTATATACCAATGGAATTTATTATATATAAAAAGAAGATATTACATACAACAATGCCAGATATTATATATAACAATAATAGATATTGCATGTAACAATGAAAGATATTGTATATACCAATGGAAGTTATTACATATAAAAAGAAGATATTACATACAACAATGCCAGATATTATATATAACTATAATAGATATTGCATGTAACAATGAAAGATATTGTATATACCAATGGAATTTATTATATATAAAAAGAAGATATTACATACAACAATGCCAGATATTATATATAACAATAATAGATATTGCATGTAACAATGAAAGATATTGTATATACCAATGGAAGTTATTACATATAAAAAGAAGATATTACATACAACAATGCCAGATATTATATATAACTATAATAGATATTGCATGTAACAATGAAAGATATTGTATATACCAATGGAATTTATTATATATAAAAAGAAGATATTACATACAACAATGCCAGATATTATATATAACTATAATAGATATTGCATGTAACAATGAAAGATATTGTATATACCAATGGAATTTATTATATATAAAAAGAAGATATTACATACAACAATGCCAGATATTATATATAACTATAATAGATATTGCATGTAACAATGAAAGATATTGTATATACCAATGGAATTTATTATATATAAAAAGAAGATATTACATACAACAATGCCAGATATTATATATAACTATAATAGATATTGCATGTAACAATGAAAGATATTGTATATACCAATGGAATTTATTATATATAAAAAGAAGATATTACATACAACAATGCCAGATATTATATATAACTATAATAGATATTGCATGTAACAATGAAAGATATTGTATATACCAATGGAATTTATTATATATAAAAAGAAGATATTACATACAACAATGCCAGATATTATATATAACTATAATAGATATTGCATGTAACAATGAAAGATATTGTATATACCAATGGAATTTATTATATATAAAAAGAAGATATTACATACAACAATGCCAGATATTATATATAACTATAATAGATATTGCATGTAACAATGAAAGATATTGTATATACCAATGGAATTTATTATATATAAAAAGAAGATATTACATACAACAATGCCAGATATTATATATAACTATAATAGATATTGCATGTAACAATGAAAGATATTGTATATACCAATGGAATTTATTATATATAAAAAGAAGATATTACATACAACAATGCCAGATATTATATATAACTATAATAGATATTGCATGTAACAATGAAAGATATTGTATATACCAATGGAATTTATTATATATAAAAGAAGATATTACATACAACAATGCCAGATATTATATATAACTATAATAGATATTGCATGTAACAATGAAAGATATTGTATATACCAATGGAATTTATTATATATAAAAAGAAGATATTACATACAACAATGCCAGATATTATATATAACTATAATAGATATTGCATGTAACAATGAAAGATATTGTATATACCAATGGAATTTATTATATATAAAAAGAAGATATTACATACAACAATGCCAGATATTATATATAACTATAATAGATATTGCATGTAACAATGAAAGATATTGTATATACCAATGGAATTTATTATATATAAAAAGAAGATATTACATACAACAATGCCAGATATTATATATAACTATAATAGATATTGCATGTAACAATGAAAGATATTGTATATACCAATGGAATTTATTATATATAAAAAGAAGATATTACATACAACAATGCCAGATATTATATATAACTATAATAGATATTGCATGTAACAATGAAAGATATTGTATATACCAATGGAATTTATTATATATAAAAAGAAGATATTACATACAACAATGCCAGATATTATATATAACTATAATAGATATTGCATGTAACAATGAAAGATATTGTATATACCAATGGAATTTATTATATATAAAAAGAAGATATTACATACAACAATGCTAGATATTATATATAACTATAATAGATATTGCATGTAACAATGAAAGATATTGTATATACCAATGGAATTTATTATATATAAAAAGAAGATATTACATACAACAATGCCAGATATTATATATAACTATAATAGATATTGCATGTAACAATGAAAGATATTGTATATACCAATGGAATTTATTATATATAAAAAGAAGATTTTAACATACAACAATGCCAGATCTTATATATAACTATAATAGATATTGCATGTAACAATGAAAGATATTGTATATACCAATGGAATTTATTATATATAAAAAGAAGATATTACATACAACAATGCCAGATATTATATATAACTATAATAGATATTGCATGTAACAATGAAAGATATTGTATATACCAATGGAATTTATTATATATAAAAAGAAGATATTACATACAACAATGCCAGATATTATATATAACTATAATAGATATTGCATGTAACAATGAAAGATATTGTATATACCAATGGAATTTATTATATATAAAAAGAAGATATTACATACAACAATGCCAGATATTATATATAACTATAATAGATATTGCATGTAACAATGAAAGATATTGTATATACCAATGGAATTTATTATATATAAAAAGAAGATATTACATAACAATGCCAGATATTATATATAACAATAATAGATATTGCATGTAACAATGAAAGATATTGTATATACCAATGGAATTTATTATATATAAAAAGAAGATATTACATACAACAATGCCAGATATTATATATAACTATAATAGATATTGCATGTAACAATGAAAGATATTGTATATAGCAATGTAAGTAATTATATATAAAAAAAGAAGATATTACATACAACAATGCCAGATATTATATATAACTATAATAGATATTGCATGTAACAATGAAAGATATTGTATATAGCAATGGAAGTTATTATATATAAAAAAAGAAGATATTACATACAACAATGCCAGATATTATATATAACTGTAATAGATATTGCATGTAACAATGAAATATATTGTATATAGCAATGGAAGTTATTATATATAAAAAAAGAAGATATAACATACAACAATGCCAGATATTATATATAACAATAATAGATATTGCATGTAACAATGAAAGATATTGTATATACCAATGGAAGTTATTATATATAAAAAAAGAAGATATTACATACAACAATGCCAGATATTATATATAACAATAATAGATATTGCATGTAACAATGAAAGATATTGTATATACCAATGGAAGTTATTATATATAAAAAGAAGATATTACATACAACAATGCCAGATATTATATATAACAATAATAGATATTGCATGTAACAATGAAAGATATTGTATATAGCAATGGAAGTAATTATATATAAAAAAAGAAGATATTACATACAACAATGCCATATATTATATATATCAATAATAGATATTGCATGTAACAATGAAAGATATTGTATATACCAATGGAAGTTATTATATATAAAAAAAGAAGATATTACATACAACAATGCCATATATTATATATAACAATAATAGATATTGCATGTAACAATGAAAGATATTGTATATAGCAATGGAAGTTATTATATATAAAAAAAGAAAATATTACATACAACAATGCCAGATATTATATATAACAATAATAGATATTGCATGTAACAATGAAAGATATTGTATATAGCAATGGAAGTAATTATATATAAAAAAAGAAGATATTACATACAACAATGCCATATATTATATATATCAATAATAGATATTGCATGTAACAATGAAAGATATTGTATATACCAATGGAAGTTATTATATATAAAAAAAGAAGATATTACATACAACAATGCCAGATATTATATATAACAATAATAGATATTGCATGTAACAATGAAAGATATTGTATATAGCAATGGAAGTTATTATATATAAAAAGAAGATATTACATAACAATGCCAGATATTATATATAACTATAATAGATATTGCATGTAACAATGAAAGATATTGTATATACCAATGGAAGTTATTATATATAAAAAAAGAAGATATTACATACAACAATGCCATATATTATATATATCAATAATAGATATTGCATGTAACAATGAAAGATATTGTATATACCAATGGAATTTATTATATATAAAAAAAGAAGATATTACATACAACAATGCCAGATATTATATATAACTATAATAGATATAGCATGTAACAATGAAAGATATTGTATATACCAATGGAATTTATTATATATAAAAAAAGAAGATATTACATACAACAATGCCAGATATTATATATAACTATAATAGATATAGCATGTAACAATGAAAGATATTGTATATACCAATGGAATTTATTATATATAAAAAAAGAAGATATTACATACAACAATGCCAGTTATTATATATAACTATAATAGATATTGCATGTAACAATGAAAGATATTGTATATACCAATGGAAGTTATTATATATAAAAAAAGAAGATATTACATACAACAATGCCAGATATTATATATAACTATAATAGATATAGCATGTAACAATGAAAGATATTGTATATACCAATGGAAGTTATTATATATAAAAAAAGAAGATATTACATACAACAATGCCATATATTATATATATCAATAATAGATATTGCATGTAACAATGAAAGATATTGTATATACCAATGGAAGTTATTATATATAAAAAAAGAAGATATTACATACAACAATGCCAGATATTATATATAACAATAATAGATATTGCATGTAACAATGAAAGATATTGTATTTACCAATGGAAGTTATTATATATAAAAAGAAGATATTACATACAACAATGCCAGATATTATATATAACTATAATAGATATTGCATGTAACAATGAAAGATATTGTATATAGCAATGGAAATTATTATATATAAAAAAAGAAGATATTACATACAACAATGCCATATATTATATATATCAATAATAGATATTGCATGTAACAATGAAATATATTGTATATACCAATGGAAGTTATTATATATAAAAAGAAGATATTACATACAACAATGCCAGATATTATATATAACAATAATAGATATTGCATGTAACAATGAAAGATATTGTATATAGCAATGGAATTTATTATATATAAAAGGAAGATATTACATAACAATGCCATATATTATATATATCAATAATAGATATTGCATGTAACAATGAAATATATTGTATATAACAATGGAAGTTATTATATATAAAAAAATGAAGATATTACATACAACAATGCCAGATATTATATATAACTATAATAGATATTGCATGTAACAATGAAAGATATTGTATATAGCAATGGAAATTATTATATATAAAAGGAAGATATTACATAACAATGCCATATAATATATATAACAATAATAGATATTGCATGTAACAATGAAATATATTGTATATAACAATGGAAGTTATTATATATAAAAAATGAAGATATTACATACAACAATGCCAGATATTATATATAACTATAATAGATATTGCATGTAACAATGAAAGATATTGTATATACCAATGGAAGTTATTATATATAAAAAGAAGATATTACATAACAATGCCAGATATTATATATAACTATAATAGATATTGCATGTAACAATGAAATATATTGTATATAACAATGGAAGTTATTATATATAAAAAAATGAAGATATTACATACAACAATGCCAGATATTATATATAACTATAATAGATATTGCATGTAACAATGAAAGATATTGTATATAGCAATGGAAGTTATTATATATAAAAAAATGAAGATATTACATACAACAATGCCAGATATTATATATAACTATAATAGATATTGCATGTAACAATGAAAGATATTGTATATAGCAATGGAAGTTATTATATATAAAAAAAGAAGATATTACATACAACAATGCCAGATATTATATATAACTGTAATAGATATTGCATGTAACAATGAAATATATTGTATATAGCAATGGAAGTTATTATATATAAAAAAAGAAGATATTACATACAACAATGCCAGATATTATATATAACAATAATAGATATTGCATGTAACAATGAAAGATATTGTATATACCAATGGAAGTTATTATATATAAAAAAAGAAGATATTACATACAACAATGCCAGATATTATATATAACAATAATAGATATTGCATGTAACAATGAAAGATATTGTATATACCAATGGAAGTTATTATATATAAAAAGAAGATATTACATACAACAATGCCAGATATTATATATAACAATAATAGATATTGCATGTAACAATGAAAGATATTGTATATAGCAATGGAAGTAATTATATATAAAAAAAGAAGATATTACATACAACAATGCCATATATTATATATATCAATAATAGATATTGCATGTAACAATGAAAGATATTGTATATACCAATGGAAGTTATTATATATAAAAAAAAGAAGATATTACATACAACAATGCCATATATTATATATAACAATAATAGATATTGCATGTAACAATGAAAGATATTGTATATAGCAATGGAAGTTATTATATATAAAAAAAGAAAATATTACATACAACAATGCCAGATATTATATATAACAATAATAGATATTGCATGTAACAATGAAAGATATTGTATATAGCAATGGAAGTAATTATATATAAAAAAAGAAGATATTACATACAACAATGCCATATATTATATATATCAATAATAGATATTGCATGTAACAATGAAAGATATTGTATATACCAATGGAAGTTATTATATATAAAAAAAGAAGATATTACATACAACAATGCCAGATATTATATATAACAATAATAGATATTGCATGTAACAATGAAAGATATTGTATATAGCAATGGAAGTTATTATATATAAAAAGAAGATATTACATAACAATGCCAGATATTATATATAACTATAATAGATATTGCATGTAACAATGAAAGATATTGTATATACCAATGGAAGTTATTATATATAAAAAAGAAGATATTACATACAACAATGCCATATATTATATATATCAATAATAGATATTGCATGTAACAATGAAATATATTGTATATACCAATGGAATTTATTATATATAAAAAAAGAAGATATTACATACAACAATGCCAGATATTATATATAACTATAATAGATATAGCATGTAACAATGAAAGATATTGTATATACCAATGGAATTTATTATATATAAAAAAAGAAGATATTACATACAACAATGCCAGATATTATATATAACTATAATAGATATAGCATGTAACAATGAAAGATATTGTATATACCAATGGAATTTATTATATATAAAAAAAGAAGATATTACATACAACAATGCCAGTTATTATATATAACTATAATAGATATTGCATGTAACAATGAAAGATATTGTATATACAAATGGAAGTTATTATATATAAAAAAAGAAGATATTACATACAACAATGCCAGATATTATATATAACTATAATAGATATAGCATGTAACAATGAAAGATATTGTATATACCAATGGAAGTTATTATATATAAAAAAAGAAGATATTACATACAACAATGCCATATATTATATATATCAATAATAGATATTGCATGTAACAATGAAAGATATTGTATATACCAATGGAAGTTATTATATATAAAAAAAGAAGATATTACATACAACAATGCCAGATATTATATATAACTATAATAGATATAGCATGTAACAATGAAAGATATTGTATATAGCAATGGAAGTTATTATATATAAAAAAAGAAGATATTACATACAACAATGCCATATATTATATATATCAATAATAGATATTGCATGTAACAATGAAAGATATTGTATATACCAATGGAAGTTATTATATATAAAAAAAGAAGATATTACATACAACAATGCCAGATATTATATATAACAATAATAGATATTGCATGTAACAATGAAAGATATTGTATTTACCAATGGAAGTTATTATATATAAAAAGAAGATATTACATACAACAATGCCAGATATTATATATAACAATAATAGATATTGCATGTAACAATGAAAGATATTGTATTTACCAATGGAAGTTATTATATATAAAAAGAAGATATTACATACAACAATGCCAGATATTATATATAACTATAATAGATATTGCATGTAACAATGAAATATATTGTATATACCAATGGAAGTTATTATATATAAAAAGAAGATATTACATACAACAATGCCAGATATTATATATAACAATAATAGATATTGCATGTAAAAATGAAATATATTGTATATAGCAATGGAAATTATTATATATAAAAGGAAGATATTACATAACAATGCCATATAATATATATAACAATAATAGATATTGCATGTAACAATGAAATATATTGTATATAACAATGGAAGTTATTATATATAAAAAAATGAAGATATTACATACAACAATGCCAGATATTATATATAACTATAATAGATATTGCATGTAACAATGAAAGATATTGTATATACCAATGGAAGTTATTATATATAAAAAGAAGATATTACATAACAATGCCAGATATTATATATAACTATAATAGATATTGCATGTAACAATGAAAGATATTATATATACCAATGGAAGTTATTACATATAAAAAGAAGATATTACATAGAACAATGCCAGATATTATATATAACTATAATAGATATTGCATGTAACAATGAAAGATATTGTATATACCAATGGAAGTTATTATATATAAATAGAAGATATTACATAACAATGCCAGATATTATATATAACTATAATAGATATTGCATGTAACAATGAAAGATATTGTATATACCAATGGAAGTTATTATATATAAAAAGAAGATATTACATAACAATGCCAGATATTATATATAACTATAATAGATATTGCATGTAACAATGAAAGATATTGTATATACCAATGGAAGTTATTATATATAAAAAGAAGATATTACATACAACAATGCCAGATATTATATATAACAATAATAGATATTGCATGTAACAATGAAAGATATTGTATATACCAATGGAAGTTATTATATATAAAAAGAAGATATTACATAACAATGCCAGATATTATATATAACTATAATAGATATTGTATGTAACAATGAAAGATATTATATATACCAATGGAAGTTATTACATATAAAAAGAAGATATTACATAGAACAATGCCAGATATTATATATAACTATAATAGATATTGCATGTAACAATGAAAGATATTGTATATACCAATGGAAGTTATTACATATAAAAAGAAGATATTACATAGAACAATGCCAGATATTATATATAACTATAATAGATATTGCATGTAACAATGAAAGATATTGTATATACCAATGGAAGTTATTACATATAAAAAGAAGATATTACATAACAATGCCAGATATTATATATAACTATAATAGATATTGCATGTAACAATGAAAGATATTGTATATAGCAATGGAAGTTATTACATATAAAAAGAAGATATTACATAACAATGCCAGATATTATATATAACTATAATAGATATTGCATGTAACAATGAAAGATATTGTATATACCAATGGAAGTTATTACATATAAAAAGAAGATATTACATAGAACAATGCCAGATATTATATATAACTATAATAGATATTGCATGTAACAATGAAAGATATTGTATATACCAATGGAAGTTATTACATATAAAAAGAAGATATTACATAACAATGCCAGATATTATATATAACTATAATAGATATTGCATGTAACAATGAAAGATATTGTAAGTACCAATGGAAGTTATTATATATAAAAAGAAGATATTACATAGAACAATGCCAGATATTATATATAACTATAATAGATATTGCATGTAACAATGAAAGATACTGTATATACCAATGGAAGTTATTACATATAAAAAGAAGATATTACATAACAATGCCAGATATTATATATAACTATAATAGATATTGCATGTAACAATGAAAGATATTGTATATACCAATGGAAGTTATTACATATAAAAAGAAGATATTACATAACAATGCCAGATATTATATATAACTATAATAGATATTGCATGTAACAATGAAAGATATTGTAAGTACCAATGGAAGTTATTATATATAGAAAAAAGAAGATATTACATACAACAATGCAGATATTATATATAACAATAATAGATATTGCATGTAACAATGAAAGATATTGTATATAGCAATGGAAATTATTATATATAAAAAAAGAAGATATTACATACAACAATGCCATATATTATATATATCAATAATAGATATTGCATGTAACAATGAAATATATTGTATATACCAATGGAAGTTATTATATATAAAAAGAAGATATTACATACAACAATGCCAGATATTATATATAACAATAATAGATATTGCATGTAAAAATGAAATATATTGTATATAGCAATGGAAATTATTATATATAAAAGGAAGATATTACATAACAATGCCATATAATATATATAACAATAATAGATATTGCATGTAACAATGAAATATATTGTATATAACAATGGAAGTTATTATATATAAAAAAATGAAGATATTACATACAACAATGCCAGATATTATATATAACTATAATAGATATTGCATGTAACAATGAAAGATATTGTATATACCAATGGAAGTTATTATATATAAAAAGAAGATATTACATAACAATGCCAGATATTATATATAACTATAATAGATATTGCATGTAACAATGAAAGATATTATATATACCAATGGAAGTTATTACATATAAAAAGAAGATATTACATAGAACAATGCCAGATATTATATATAACTATAATAGATATTGCATGTAACAATGAAAGATATTGTATATACCAATGGAAGTTATTATATATAAATAGAAGATATTACATAACAATGCCAGATATTATATATAACTATAATAGATATTGCATGTAACAATGAAAGATATTGTATATACCAATGGAAGTTATTATATATAAAAAGAAGATATTACATAACAATGCCAGATATTATATATAACTATAATAGATATTGCATGTAACAATGAAAGATATTGTATATACCAATGGAAGTTATTATATATAAAAAGAAGATATTACATACAACAATGCCAGATATTATATATAACAATAATAGATATTGCATGTAACATCGAAAGATATTGTATATACCAATGGAAGTTATTATATATAAAAAGAAGATATTACATAACAATGCCAGATATTATATATAACTATAATAGATATTGCATGTAACAATGAAAGATATTATATATACCAATGGAAGTTATTACATATAAAAAGAAGATATTACATAGAACAATGCCAGATATTATATATAACTATAATAGATATTGCATGTAACAATGAAAGATATTGTATATACCAATGGAAGTTATTACATATAAAAAGAAGATATTACATAGAACAATGCCAGATATTATATATAACTATAATAGATATTGCATGTAACAATGAAAGATATTGTATATACCAATGGAAGTTATTACATATAAAAAGAAGATATTACATAACAATGCCAGATATTATATATAACTATAATAGATATTGCATGTAACAATGAAAGATATTGTATATAGCAATGGAAGTTATTACATATAAAAAGAAGATATTACATAACAATGCCAGATATTATATATAACTATAATAGATATTGCATGTAACAATGAAAGATATTGTATATACCAATGGAAGTTATTACATATAAAAAGAAGATATTACATAGAACAATGCCAGATATTATATATAACTATAATAGATATTGCATGTAACAATGAAAGATATTGTATATACCAATGGAAGTTATTACATATAAAAAGAAGATATTACATAACAATGCCAGATATTATATATAACTATAATAGATATTGCATGTAACAATGAAAGATATTGTAAGTACCAATGGAAGTTATTATATATAAAAAGAAGATATTACATAGAACAATGCCAGATATTATATATAACTATAATAGATATTGCATGTAACAATGAAAGATATTGTATATACCAATGGAAGTTATTACATATAAAAAGAAGATATTACATAACAATGCCAGATATTATATATAACTATAATAGATATTGCATGTAACAATGAAAGATATTGTATATACCAATGGAAGTTATTACATATAAAAAGAAGATATTACATAACAATGCCAGATATTATATATAACTATAATAGATATTGCATGTAACAATGAAAGATATTGTAAGTACCAATGGAAGTTATTATATATAGAAAAAAGAAGATATTACATACAACAATGCAGATATTATATATAACAATAATAGATATTGCATGTAACAATGAAAGATATTGTATATAGCAATGGAAATTATTATATATAAAAAAAGAAGATATTACATACAACAATGCCATATATTATATATATCAATAATAGATATTGCATGTAACAATGAAATATATTGTATATACCAATGGAAGTTATTATATATAAAAAGAAGATATTACATACAACAATGCCAGATATTATATATAACAATAATAGATATTGCATGTAAAAATGAAATATATTGTATATAGCAATGGAAATTATTATATATAAAAGGAAGATATTACATAACAATGCCATATAATATATATAACAATAATAGATATTGCATGTAACAATGAAATATATTGTATATAACAATGGAAGTTATTATATATAAAAAAATGAAGATATTACATACAACAATGCCAGATATTATATATAACTATAATAGATATTGCATGTAACAATGAAAGATATTGTATATACCAATGGAAGTTATTATATATAAAAAGAAGATATTACATAACAATGCCAGATATTATATATAACTATAATAGATATTGCATGTAACAATGAAAGATATTATATATACCAATGGAAGTTATTACATATAAAAAGAAGATATTACATAGAACAATGCCAGATATTATATATAACTATAATAGATATTGCATGTAACAATGAAAGATATTGTATATACCAATGGAAGTTATTATATATAAATAGAAGATATTACATAACAATGCCAGATATTATATATAACTATAATAGATATTGCATGTAACAATGAAAGATATTGTATATACCAATGGAAGTTATTATATATAAAAAGAAGATATTACATAACAATGCCAGATATTATATATAACTATAATAGATATTGCATGTAACAATGAAAGATATTGTATATACCAATGGAAGTTATTATATATAAAAAGAAGATATTACATACAACAATGCCAGATATTATATATAACAATAATAGATATTGCATGTAACAATGAAAGATATTGTATATACCAATGGAAGTTATTATATATAAAAAGAAGATATTACATAACAATGCCAGATATTATATATAACTATAATAGATATTGCATGTAACAATGAAAGATATTATATATACCAATGGAAGTTATTACATATAAAAAGAAGATATTACATAGAACAATGCCAGATATTATATATAACTATAATAGATATTGCATGTAACAATGAAAGATATTGTATATACCAATGGAAGTTATTACATATAAAAAGAAGATATTACATAGAACAATGCCAGATATTATATATAACTATAATAGATATTGCATGTAACAATGAAAGATATTGTATATACCAATGGAAGTTATTACATATAAAAAGAAGATATTACATAACAATGCCAGATATTATATATAACTATAATAGATATTGCATGTAACAATGAAAGATATTGTATATAGCAATGGAAGTTATTACATATAAAAAGAAGATATTACATAACAATGCCAGATATTATATATAACTATAATAGATATTGCATGTAACAATGAAAGATATTGTATATACCAATGGAAGTTATTACATATAAAAAGAAGATATTACATAGAACAATGCCAGATATTATATATAACTATAATAGATATTGCATGTAACAATGAAAGATATTGTATATACCAATGGAAGTTATTACATATAAAAAGAAGATATTACATAACAATGCCAGATATTATATATAACTATAATAGATATTGCATGTAACAATGAAAGATATTGTAAGTACCAATGGAAGTTATTATATATAAAAAGAAGATATTACATAGAACAATGCCAGATATTATATATAACTATAATAGATATTGCATGTAACAATGAAAGATATTGTATATACCAATGGAAGTTATTACATATAAAAAGAAGATATTACATAACAATGCCAGATATTATATATAACTATAATAGATATTGCATGTAACAATGAAAGATATTGTATATACCAATGGAAGTTATTACATATAAAAAGAAGATATTACATAACAATGCCAGATATTATATATAACTATAATAGATATTGCATGTAACAATGAAAGATATTGTAAGTACCAATGGAAGTTATTATATATAGAAAAAAGAAGATATTACATACAACAATGCAGATATTATATATAACAATAATAGATATTGCATGTAACAATGAAAGATATTGTATATACCAATGGAAGTTATTATATATAAAAAGAAGATATTACATAACAATGCCAGATATTATATATAACTATAATAGATATTGCATGTAACAATGAAAGATATTGTATATACCAATGGAAGTTATTACATATAAAAAGAAGATATTACATAACAATGCCAGATATTATATATAACTATAATAGATATTGCATGTAACAATGAAAGATATTGTATATACCAATGGAAGTTATTATATATAAAAAGAAGATATTACATAACAATGCCAGATATTATATATAACTATAATAGATATAGCATGTAAAAATGAAAGATATTGTATATACCAATGGAAGTTATTATATATAAAAAGAAGATATTACATAACAATGCCATATATTATATATAACAATAATAGATATTGCATGTAACAATGAAATATATTGTATATAGCAATGGAAGTTATTATATATAAAAAAAGAAGTTATTACATACAACAATGCCAGATATTATATATAACTATAATAGATATTGCATGTAACAATGAAAGATATTGTATATACCAATGGAAGTTATTATATATAAAAAGAAGATATTACATAACAATGCCATATATTATATATAACAATAATAGATATTGCATGTAACAATGAAATATATTGTATATAGCAATGGAAGTTATTATATATAAAAAAAGAAGTTATTACATACAACAATGCCAGATATTATATATAACTATAATAGATATTGCTTGTAACAGTGAAAGATATTGTATATACCAATGGAAGTTTATATATATAATAAAAGAAGATATTACATACAACAATGCCAGATATTATATATAACTATAATAGATATTGCATGTAACAATGAAAGATATTGTATATACCAATAGAAGTTATTATATATAATAAAAGAAGATATTACATACAACAATGCCAGATATTATATATAACTATAATAGATATTGCATGTAACAATGAAAGATATTGTATATACCAATGGAATTTATTATATATAATAAAAGAAGATATTACATACAACAATGCCAGATATTATATATAACTATAATAGATATTGCATGTAACAATGAAAGATATTGTATATACCAATAGAAGTTATTATATATAATAAAAGAAGATATTACATACAACAATGCCAGATATTATATATAACTATAATAGATATTGCATGTAACAATGAAAGATATTGTATATACCAATAGAAGTTATTATATATAATAAAAGAAGATATTACATACAACAATGCCAGATATTATATATAACTATAATAGATATTGCATGTAACAATGAAAGATATTGTATATACCAATGGAATTTATTATATATAATAAAAGAAGATATTACATACAACAATGCCAGATATTATATATAACTATAATAGATATTGCATGTAACAATGAAAGATATTGTATATACCAATAGAAGTTATTATATATAATAAAAGAAGATATTACATACAACAATGCCAGATATTATATATAACTATAATAGATATTGCATGTAACAATGAAAGATATTGTATATACCAATGGAATTTATTATATATAATAAAAGAAGATATTACATACAACAATGCCAGATATTATATATAACTATAATAGATATTGCATGTAACAATGAAAGATATTGTATATACCAATAGAAGTTATTATATATAATAAAAGAAGATATTACATACAACAATGCCAGATATTATATATAACTATAATAGATATTGCATGTAACAATGAAAGATATTGTATATACCAATGGAATTTATTATATATAATAAAAGAAGATATTACATACAACAATGCCAGATATTATATATAACTATAATAGATATTGCATGTAACAATGAAAGATATTGTATATACCAATAGAAGTTATTATATATAATAAAAGAAGATATTACATACAACAATGCCAGATATTATATATAACTATAATAGATATTGCATGTAACAATGAAAGATATTGTATATACCAATAGAAGTTATTATATATAATAAAAGAAGATATTACATACAACAATGCCAGATATTATATATAACTATAATAGATATTGCATGTAACAATGAAAGATATTGTATATACCAATAGAAGTTATTATATATAATAAAAGAAGATATTACATACAACAATGCCAGATATTATATATAACTATAATAGATATTGCATGTAACAATGAAAGATATTGTATATACCAATAGAAGTTATTATATATAAAAAAAGAACATATTACATACAACAATGCCAGATATTATATATAACTATAATAGATATTGCATGTAACAATGAAAGATATTGTATATACCAATAGAAGTTATTATATATAAAAAGAAGATATTACATACAAAAATGCCAGTTATTATATATAACTATAATAGATATTGCATGTAACAATGAAAGCTATTTATATACCATTGGAAGTTATTATATATAAAAAAAGAAGATATTACAAACAACAATGCCAGATATAATATATAATTGTAATAGATATTGCATGTAACAATGAAAGATATTGTATATACCAATGGAAATTATTATATATATAAAAAGAAGATATTACATACAACAATGCCAGATATTATATATAACAATAATAGATATTGCATGTAACAATGAAAGATATTGTATATAGCAATGGAAGTTATTATATATAAAAAGAAGATATTACATACAACAATGCCAGATATTATATATAACTATAATAGATATTGCATGTAACAATGAAAGATATTGTATATACCAATGGAAATTATTATATATATAAAAAGAAGATATTACATACAACAATGCCAGATATTATATATAACAATAATAGATATTGTATGTAACAATGAAAGATATTGTATATAGCAATGGAAGTTATTATATATAAATAGAAGATATTACATACAACAATGCCAGATATTATATATAACTATAATAGATATTGCATGTAACAATGAAAGATATTGTATATACCAATGGAAATTATTATATATATAAAAAGAAGATATTACATACAACAATGCCAGATATTATATATAACAATAATAGATATTGCATGTAACAATGAAAGATATTGTATATACCAATGGAAATTATTATATATATAAAAAGAAGATATTACATACAACAATGCCAGATATTATATATAACAATAATAGATATTGCATGTAACAATGAAAGATATTGTATTTACCAATGGAAGTTATTATATATAAAAAGAAGATATTACATACAACAATGCCAGATATTATATATAACAATAATAGATATTGCATGTAACAATGAAAGATATTGTATTTACCAATGGAAGTTATTATATATAAAAAGAAGATATTACATACAACAATGCCAGATATTATATATAACAATAATAGATATTGCATGTAACAATGAAAGATATTGTATATACCAATGGAAGTTATTATATATAAAAAGAACATATTACATAACAATGCCAGATATTATATATAACAATAATAGATATTGCATGTAACAATGAAAGATATTG
Source organism: Prosapia bicincta (assembly GCA_036971475.1). Taxonomy (NCBI): domain Eukaryota; kingdom Metazoa; phylum Arthropoda; class Insecta; order Hemiptera; family Cercopidae; genus Prosapia; species Prosapia bicincta. Next base: position 10,672 of record JBAIZL010000214.1, on the reverse strand, counting down.
TATATACCAATGGAAGTTATTATATATAAAAAAGAAGATATTACATACAACAATGCCAGTTATTATATATAACTATAATAGATATTGCTCGTAACAATGAAAGATATTGTATATACCATTGGAAGTTATTATATATGAAAAAGAAGATATTACCTACAACAATGCCAGATATTATATATATAACTATAATAGATATTGCAGGTAACAATGAAAGATATTGTATATATCAATAGACGTTATTATATATAATAAAAGAAGATATTACATAAAACAATGCTAGATATTATATATAACTATAATAGATATTGCATGTAACAATGAAAGATATTGTATATACCAATGGAATTTATTATATATAAAAAAAGAAGATATTACATACAACAATGCCAGTTATTATATATAACTATAATAGATATTGCTCGTAACAATGAAAGATATTGTATATACCAATGGAAGTTATTATATATAAAAAAGAAGATATTACCTACAACAATGCCAGATATTATATATATAACTATAATAGATATTGCAGGTAACAATGAAAGATATTGTATATATCAATAGACGTTATTATATATAATAAAAGAAGATATTACATAAAACAATGCTAGATATTATATATAACTATAATAGATATTGCATGTAACAATGAAAGATATTGTATATACCAATGGAAGTTATTATATATACAAAAGAAGATATTACCTACAACAATGCCAGATATTATATATATAACTATAATAGATATTGCAGGTAACAATGAAAGATATTGTATATATCAATAGACGTTATTATATATAATATAAGAAGATATTACATAAAACAATGCTAGATATTATATATAACTATAATAGATATTGCATGTAACAATGAAAGATATTGTATATACCAATGGAATTTATTATATATAAAAAAAGAAGATATTACATACAACAATGCCAGTTATTATATATAACTATAATAGATATTGCTCGTAACAATGAAAGATATTGTATATACCAATGGAAGTTATTATATATAAAAAAGAAGATATTACCTACAACAATGCCAGATATTATATATATAACTATAATAGATATTGCAGGTAACAATGAAAGATATTGTATATATCAATAGACGTTATTATATATAATAAAAGAAGATATTACATAAAACAATGCTAGATATTATATATAACTATAATAGATATTGCATGTAACAATGAAAGATATTGTATATACCAATGGAATTTATTATATATAAAAAAAGAAGATATTACATACAACAATGCCAGTTATTATATATAACTATAATAGATATTGCTCGTAACAATGAAAGATATTGTATATACTAATGGAAGTTATTATATATAAAAAAGAAGATATTACCTACAACAATGCCAGATATTATATATATAACTATAATAGATATTGCAGGTAACAATGAAAGATATTGTATATATCAATAGACGTTATTATATATAATAAAAGAAGATATTACATAAAACAATGCTAGATATTATATATAACTATAATAGATATTGCATGTAACAATGAAAGATATTGTATATACCAATGGAAGTTATTATATATAAAAAAGAAGATATTACCTACAACAATGCCAGATATTATATATATAACTATAATAGATATTGCAGGTAACAATGAAAGATATTGTATATATCAATAGACGTTATTATATATAATAAAAGAAGATATTACATAAAACAATGCTAGATATTATATATAACTATAATAGATATTGCATGTAACAATGAAAGATATTGTATATACCAATGGAAGTTATTATATATAAAAAGAAGATATTACATAACAATGCCAGATATTATATATAACTATAATAGATATTGCATGTAACAATGAAAGATATTGTATATACCAATGGAATTTATTATATATAATAAAAGAAGATATTACATACAACAATGCCAGATATTATATATAACTATAATAGATATTGCTCGTAACAATGAAAGATATTGTATATACCAATGGAATTTATTATATATAATAAAAGAAGATATTACATACAACAATGCCAGATATTATATATAACTATAATAGATATTGCATGTAACAATGAAAGATATTGTATATACCAATGGAATTTATTATATATAATAAAAGAAGATATTACATACAACAATGCCAGATATTATATATAACTATAATAGATATTGCTCGTAACAATGAAAGATATTGTATATACCAATGGAATTTATTATATATAAAAAAGAAGATATTACATACAACAATGCCAGTTATTATATATAACAATAATAGATATTGCATGTAACAATGAAAGATATTGTATATACCAATGGAAGTTATTATATATAGAAAAAAGAAGATATTACATACAACAATGCCAGATATTATATATATCAATAATAGATATTGCATGTAACAATGAAAGATATTGTATATACCAATGGAAGTTATTATATATAAAAAGAAGATATTACATAACAATGCCAGATATTATATATAGCAATGAAAGATATTAAATGTAACAATGAAAGATACTGTACCTGTATATAACAATGGAAGATATTTCATGTAACAATCAAAGATATTGCATGTAACAAAGGAAGATATTTTATATAACAATGAAAGATAGACGATGATATCCCACTTGGAATATCTAACGATACTACATAACAATTTCCTTTCCTTATATCTCTAATGCTTTTAGATAGTTTTACAATAGTTTTTTACAATAGATATAGCTTTTACAATAGTTTTTTATAATAGATATAGCTTTTATAATAGTTTTCAAACATTTTATACTATACTTGTTTCGACAATCCTATTTAAATTACTCTGATACTAACTATAAAAATTTGTATGAGTTAAACGATTGAGACAGTTTGCCTAATCGTTTCTTGAATTTCTGTCTAATTTATGTAACTGAATAAAACATTTCATATTCTTAGAAAAAAGATAAATAGATGTTACTACCCTCATGTTGTAAAATATGTGAACTAATATTGCTACTTGGAAGACCATGGCTACATGGCATAGTACATCCCTTGCCAGAATGTGCTCAGCTTGGAGCACATCATCACAAACGGGGTCCAGTTATTTAAGTGTATTTGGCTATTATAGGCTGTCCCAATATAAAATAAGTTCAATAGGCCTACGTGAATAAGAAATAAATATTAGGCAAGGGTCGATCATGTTGTATATAAAAACTAATACGAGTATAAGTTACTGTCACAGATTGAAACATTGGATGTATGAATACATGTGTTAGTTCACTAAAATTTAGTGTATATTTATATTATACTATACTATATCTATAGTTTTAGATATAGCTGGCATTATGAGCTCTCTATAAGTATTAGCTCTCTCTTTGTACTCATGTGCGTCATGAACGACCCTATGATACAAACGCTTACAGTGCTAAAGCCCATAACAGCCATGGGGAAACAGTTCCCTATTAACTCCGATGGTAATAAATGTTTCAGCAAAACAGGCCTGTGTTCTCCATCTCGCAATCCTCTCCTCTCATACGCTGCTCGCAAATTGATCCCTCGCCTTGTTTAATATTTTATACAACCTCGACTCCTCTACCTAAATCTGTAATTTTACATTTCTAAAAATATTATAAATAAACGTTTTGTTAATCTACGATGGTTATAATTTTTTTCACAATGCTAAGTTGTCTCACAGAAGACGTAGTGTGTCTGAAGTTGTTACTGGTGTATGAGTAGTGCACGAATGTTACATCTGTGCTTCCTATAACTAACACTCTGTGACAATGCGGAGAAGCGAATCGGACAAGGATTGTTCGTTTATGAAAGTTCAGTAAAAGGCTTAATTAGTATAAACAATTTTAATTTTTTTGATATCATTATTAATAAAAAAAGCCATACAAAATTGAGCGCAAAAGAAACGTACGTCGAGGATACAACTTTGTGTAGGTTATGGTGTGGTCCCGTGGCAGAAACTACTAAGATAACCTTGTGACTTCTCTGAGACAGATATAACCTTTAAGTGTTTAGACAACCGGATAGAATGTGACTTCTCTGAGACAGATATAACCTTTAAGTGTTTAGACAACCGGATAGAATGTGACTTCTCTGAGACAGATATAATCTTTAACTGTTTAGACAACCGGATAGAATGTGACTTCTCTGAGACAGATATAACCTTTAACTGTTTAGACAACCGGATAGAATGTGACTTCTCTGAGACAGATATAATCTTTAAGTGTTTAGACAACCGGATAGAATGTGACTTCTCTGACACAGATATAACCTTTAAGTGTTTAGACAACCGGATAGAATGTGACTTCTCTGAGACAGATATAACCTTTAAGTGTTTAGACAACCGGATAGAATGTGACTTCTCTGAGACAGATATAATCTTTAACTACTAAGACAACCGGATAGAATGTGACTTCTCTGAGACAGATATAACCTTTAACTGTTTAGACAACCGGATAGAATGTGACTTCTCTGAGACAGATATAACCTTTAACTGTTTAGACAACCGGATAGAATGTGACTTCTCTGAGACAGATATAATCTTTAACTACTAAGACAACCGGATAGAATGTGACTTCTCTGAGAGAGATATAACCTTTAACTGTTTAGACAACCGGATAGAATGTGACTTCTCTGAGACAGATATAACCTTTAAGTGTTTAGACAACCGGATAGAATGTGACTTCTCTGAGACAGATATAATCTTTAACTACTAAGACAACCGGATAGAATGTGACTTCTCTGAGACAGATATAACCTTTAACTGTTTAGACAACCGGATAGAATGTGACTTCTCTGAGACAGACATAATCTTTAACTACTAAGACAACTGGATTGAATGTGACTTCGTTGAGACAGATATAATCTTTAACTGCTAAGACAACCTGATAGAATGTGACTTCTCTGAGACAGATATAACCTTTAAATGCTAAGACAAACGGATAGAATGTGACTTCTCTGACACAGATATAACCTTTAAATGCTAAGACAAACGGATAGAATGTGACTTCTCTGACACAGATATAACCTTTAACTGTTTAGACAACCGGATAGAATGAGACTTCTCTGAGAGAGATATAACCTTTAACTGCTAAGACAACCGGATAGAATGTGATTTCTCTGAGACAGATATAATCTTTAACAGCTACAACAACCGGATAGAATGTGACTTCTCTGAGAGAGATATAACCTTTAACTGCTAAGACAACCGGATAGAATGTGACTTCTCTGAGACAGATATATTCTTTAACAGCTACAACAACCGGATAGAATGTGACTTCTCTGAGACAGATATAACCTTGAACTGCTATGACAACTGGACAGAATGTGACTTCTCTGAGAGAGATATAACCTTTAACTGTTTAGACAACCGGATAAAATGTGACTTTTCTGATACAGATATAACCTTTAACTGCTAAGACAACTGGATAGAATGTGACTTCTCTGAGACAGATATAACCTTTAACTGTTTAGACAACCGGATAAAATGTGACTTCTCTGATACAGATATAACCTTTAACTGCTAAGATAACTGGATTGAATGTGACTTCGTTGAGACAGATATAATCTTTAACTGCTAAGACAACCTGATAGAATGTCACTCCTTATGACAGATATAACCTTTAACTGCTAAGACAACCGGATAGAATGTGACTTCTCTGACACAGATATAACCTTTAACTGCTAAGATAACTGGATTGAATGTGACTTCGTTGAGACAGATATAATCTTTAACTGCTAAGACAACCTGATAGAATGTGACTTCTCTGAGACAGATATAACCTTTAAATGCTATGACAAACGGATAGAATGTGACTTCTCTGACACAGATATAACCTTTAAATGCTAAGACAAACGGATAGAATGTGACTTCTCTGACACAGATATAACCTTTAAATGCTAAGACAACCTGATAGAATGTGACTTCTCTGAGACACATATAACCTTTAACTGCCAAGACAACCGGATAAAAATGTGACTTCTTTGAGACAGATATAACCTTTAACTGCTAAGACAACCTGATAGAATGTGACTTCTCTGAGAGAGATATAACCTTTAACTGCTAAGACAAACGGATAGAATGTGACTTCTCTGAGACACATATAACCTTTAACTGCCAAGACAACCGGATAAAAATGTGACTTCTTTGAGACAGATATAACCTTTAACTGCTAAGACAACCTGATAGAATGTGACTTCTCTGAGAGAGATATAACCTTTAACTGCTAAGACAACCGGATAGAATGTCACTTCTCTGAGACAGATATAACCTTTAACTGCCAAGACAACCGGATAGAATGTGAATTCTCTGAGACAGATATAACCTTTAACTGCCAAGACAACCGGATAGAATGTGACTTCTCTGAGACAGATATAGTCTTTAACTGCTGAAACAAAAAATAGAATGTGACTTCTCTGAGACATATATAACCTTTAACTGTTTAGACAACCGGATAGAATGTGATTTCTCTGAGGCAGATATAACCTTTAACTGCTAAGACAACCGGATAGAATGTGAATTCTCTGAGACAGATATAGCTTTTAACTGCTAAGACAACCGGATAGAATGTGATTTCTCTGAGACAGATAAAACCTTTAACTGCTAAGACAACCGGATAGAATGTGACTTCTCTGACACAGATATAACCTTTAACTGCTAAGACAACCGGATAGAATGTGACTTCTCTGAGACAGATATAACCTTTAACTGTTTAGACAACCGGATAGAATGTGACTTCTCTGACACAGATATAACCTTTAACTGCTATGACAACCTGATAGAATGTCACTCCTTATGACAGATATAACCTTTAACTGCTAAGACAACCGGATAGAATGTGACTTCTCTGAGAGAGATATAACCTTTAACTGCTAAGACAACCGGATAGAATGTGACTTCTCTGACACAGATATAACCTTTAACTGCTAAGACAACCGGATAGAATGTGACTTCTCTGAGACAGATATAACCTTTAACTGTTTAGACAACCGGATAGAATGTGATTTCTCTGAGACAGATATAATCTTTAACTGTTTAGACAACCGGATAGAATGTGATTTCTCTGAGAGAGATATAACCTTTAACTGCTAAGACAACCGGATAGAATGTGACTTCTCTGACACAGATATAACCTTTAACTGCTAAGACAACCGGATAGAATGTGACTTCTCTGAGACAGATATAACCTTTAACTGTTTAGACAACCGGATAGAATGTGATTTCTCTGAGACAGATATAACCTTTAACTGTTTAGACAACCGGATAGAATGTGATTTCTCTGAGACAGATATAACCTTTAACTGCTAAGACAACCGGATAGAATGTGACTTCTCTGAGAGAGATATAACCTTTAACTGCTAAGATAACCGGATAGAATGTGACTTCTCTGACACCGATATAACCTTTAACTGCTAAGACAACCGGATAGAATGTGACTTCTCTGAGACAGATATAACCTTTAACTGTTTAGACAACCGGATAGAATGTGATTTCTCTGAGACAGATATAACCTTTAACTGTTTAGACAACCGGATAGAATGTGATTTCTCTGAGACAGATATAACTTTTAACTGCTATGACAACCTGATAGAATGTCACTTCTTATGACAGATATAACCTTTAACTGCTATGACAACCTGATAGAATGTCACTCCTTATGACAGATATAACCTTTAACTGCTATGACAACCTGATAGAATGTCACTCCTTATGACTGATATAACCTTTAACTGCTATGACAACCTGATAGAATGCCACTCCTTATGACAGATATAACCTCTAACTGCTATGACAACCTGATAGAATGTCACTCCTTATGACAGATATAACCTTTAACTGCTATGACAACCTGATAGAATGTCACTCCTTATGACAGATATAACCTTTACACTTTAATTTTAATAATAATTAAACGAGTTTTTTGTACTTCATTACAAGAACACAAATATGCGACAAAGTCGACGCACGAGGACATTAGTTTTATAGAGGGCGCTCCGTACAATCATAGATTTAATTTAATAATAAGTGTTATTTAACAAAAATAAAATATTTGAATATTAAGTAAAGTATATTTATAAATTGTATAAAGTGATAATGATGAAATATATTATTTTATAAATAAATATCTGTCTAAACAAGTTGAATCTACTTCAATTCCGATGTATGAAGTTTCGATCTACTTGAGTATGAAGTGATGTATTTACACAGATAAGCCCTAGTTGAAGCTATGGTGTCATTGCGCCAAATTCTCTAATTCATCAATACCGGGCCAGACAGCCACGTGGCTGCAGATCGATATGCATTCAGTTACTTTTCCGCCCCTTTTCATTTATAATAAATTACTTTGAAAGACTGTCACATGACGCAGAGGTTAGGTAATTAGTTGCTGTGGTGGCGAAGGTGCGATTAAAGAGACTCACCCCATCCCGCCTCACTTGAGGTTAATTTTTGTTTTATATTGTAGCAATATGGCATTAGTTTTCAAACATTTCTATTTCGCTTTAAATTAAACTAAATGATCGGTATATTACTGATGAAATTCCTTTTATCAATTCACACCCTTCTTATATATACATACACACACCCTCCTTAAATATACATACACACACCCTCCTTATATATACATACACACACCTTCCTTATATATACATACACACACCCTCCTTATATATACATACACACACCTTCCTTATATATACATACACACACCCACCTTAAATATACATACACACACCCTCCTTATATATACATACACACACCTTCCTTATATATACATACACACACCCTCCTTATATATACATACACACACCCTCCTTATATATACATACACACACCTTCCTTATATATACATACACACACCCTCCTTAAATATACATACACACACCCTCCTTATATATACATACACACACCTTCCTTATATATACATACACACACCCTCCTTATATATACATACACACACCCTCCTTATATATACATACACACACCTTCCTTATATATACATACACACACCCTCCTTAAATATACATACACACACCCTCCTTATATATACATACACACACCTTCCTTATATATACATACACACACCTTCCTTATATATACATACACACACCCTCCTTATATATACATACACAACCCTCCTTATATATACATACACACACCTTCTTATATATACATACACACACCCTCCTTAAATATACATACACACACCCTCCTTATATATACATACACACACCTTCCTTATATATACATACAACACCCTCCTTATATATACATACACACACCCTCCTTATATATACATACACACACCCTCCTTAAATATACATACACACACCCTCCTTATATATACATACACACACCTCCTTAAATATACATACACACACCTCCTTATATATACATACACACACCCTCCTTATATATACATACACACACCCTCCTTATATATACATACACACACCCTTCCTTATATATACATACACACACCCTCCTTATATATACATACACACACCCTCCTTATATATACATACACACACCTTCCTTATATATACATACACACACCCTCCTTATATATACATACACACACCCTCCTTATATATACATACACACACCCTCCTTATATATACATACACACACCTCCTTATATATACATACACACACCCTCCTTAAATATACATACACACACCCTCCTTATATATACATACACACACCCTCCTTATATATACATACACACACCCTCCTTATATATACATACACACACCCTCCTTATATATACATACACACACCCTCCTTATATATACATACACACACCCTCCTTATATATACATACACACACCTTCCTTATATATACATACACACACCCTCCTTATATATACATACACACACCCTCCTTATATATACATACACACACCTTCCTTATATATACATACACACACCCTCCTTAAATATACATACACACACCCTCCTTATATATACATACACAACCCTCCTTATATATACATACACACACCCTCCTTAAATATACATACACACACCCTCCTTATATATACATACACACACCCTCCTTATATATACATACACACACCCTCCTTATATATACATACACACACCCTCCTTATATATACATACACACACCCTCCTTATATATACATACACACACCTTCCTTATATATACATACACACACCCTCCTTAAATATACATACACACACCCTCCTTATATATACATACACACACCCTCCTTATATATACATACACACACCCTCCTTATATATACATACACACACCCTCCTTATATATACATACACACACCCTCCTTATATATACATACACACACCTTCCTTATATATACATACACACACCCTCCTTAAATATACATACACACACCCTCCTTATATATACATACACACACCCTTCCTTATATATACATACACACACCCTCCTTATATATACATACACACACCCTCCTTATATATACATACACACACCCTCCTTATATATACATACACACACACTCCTTAAATATACATACACACACCCTCCTTATATATACATACACACACCCTCCTTATATATACATACACACCCCTCCTTATATATACATACACACACCTTCCTTATATATACATACACACACACTCCTTATATATACATACACACACCCTCCTTATATATACATACACACACCCCT
>JBAIZL010000213.1:130000-196098 GCA_036971475.1 Prosapia bicincta | reverse complement strand
CACCTGTTGTGTTCACCTCGTCAATGCTAGATATGACTGCGAGGACACGTCGGACCTGTGACTGTATGCACTACACAATGAACCGATGTACTCAAGACACTACATTCGTTCATCTTGTATTCGTTTCGCACTTCCCCTGTTGTGTTCACCTCGTCAATGCTAGATATGACTGCGAGGACACGTCGGACCTGTGATTGTATGCACTACACAATGAACCGATGTACTCAAGACACTACATTCGTTCATCTTGTATTCGTTTCGCACTTCACCTGTTGTGTTCACCTCGTCAATGCTAGATATGACTGCGAGGACACGTCGGACCTGTGACTGTATGCACTACACAATTAACCGATGTACTCAAGACACTACATTCGTTCATCTTGTATTCGTTTCGCACTTCACCTGTTGTGTTCACCTCGTCAATGCTAGATATGACTGCGAGGACACGTCGGACCTGTGACTGTATGCACTACACAATGAACCGATGTACTCAAGACACTACATTCGTTCATCTTGTATTCGTTTCGCACTTCACCTGTTGTGTTCACCTCGTCAATGCTAGATATGACTGCGAGGACACGTCGGACCTGTGACTGTATGCACTACACAATGAACCGATATACTCAAGACACTACATTCGTTCATCTTGTATTCGTTTCGCACTTCACCTGTTGTGTTCACCTCGTCAATGCTAGATATGACTGCGAGGACACGTCGGACCTGTGACTGTATGCACTACACAATGAACCGATGTACTCAAGACACTACATTCGTTCATCTTGTATTCGTTTCGCACTTCCCCTGTTGTGTTCACCTCGTCAATGCTAGATATGACTGCGAGGACACGTCGGACCTGTGACTGTATGCACTACACAATTAACCGATGTACTCAAGACACTACATTCGTTCATCTTGTATTCGTTTCGCACTTCACCTGTTGTGTTCACCTCGTCAATGCTAGATATGACTGCGAGGACACGTCGGACCTGTGACTGTATGCACTACACAATTAACCGATGTACTCAAGACACTACATTCGTTCATCTTGTATTCGTTTCGCACTTCACCTGTTGTGTTCACCTCGTCAATGCTAGATATGACTGCGAGGACACGTCGGACCTGTGATTGTATGCACTACACAATGAACCGATATACTCAAGACACTACATTCACGAAGATACGGGAATGCTTTGGAAGCCTATTCTAAATGTGAAAACAAGTAATAAATATGTTTTAAAAATTAGTGTCAATTCCTACTTGGGTCAACAAAAACAATATTATTTTCAATTTTTTTCATTGAATAATTATAATTATTATAAATAAAGTAATATAATCTATTCAGTAAAATAGCTGCTCTACATTTAACTTCAAATCAACTGTTTCATGAAATCATATGTTATCACTTATTTTAAACCAAATAGGATGAAATATCTATATTGCATACGTTGCCCCTTTTAGTTTTTCTTTCATATAATACTAAAAGTAATTATTTATTAAATTTAAATAATTAATATTATTTCATAAAACTGTATTAACATTAAGTTCCATCGACTACAGGTTTAAAAAAATGTATTTGAACTTCATAGGATGGCTAAAACCTACTTTATTTACAAGTATATATATATATATATATATATATATAATACGTTTTCTTGTTTAATATTTTAAAACAACACAGGTTATTCAAATACAAGAATATTTATTATTTTATTTTATATCCAAAGCTTTTCGTTGGCAAACAGTACCAACATCATCAGGAATCATTCCTGATGATGTTGGTACTGTTTGCCAACGAAAAGCTTTGGATATAAAATAATAAATATTCTTGTATTTGAATAACCTGTGTTATTTTAATATATATATATATATATATATATATATATATATATATATATATATATATATAACAACTGAGGTTTCAAAAACAATGAATCATTCATTCCTGATGATGTTGGTACTGTTTACTGATACTGTGTTGAAAAAAATAAAAAATAGTTCTTTTATTTGAATAACCTTAGTTTTTTTATTATTATACAAGAAAAGATATTATACATACACACACACTGCAACGTCCCCCCCCCAGAACTCCTAACCTCTACCGTCCCTACCACCGCAGCTCCACGCGGTCGTTGGTTGCGTGCGTTGTTTAAATCCTTTCTTGCAGAATACTAAAATTTAATTGTTTACAAGAAAACATATTTATAAACAACCAAAACTCTGCCTATCACCCAGCTGGTAAAACCGTGCTAAACTCCCAGAGTTAAGTGTATGTTTCCTGCTCGTAGGAGCAAACCCACAACAAGCCTATTCCCGCTGACTACTATTTAAAGTACATATAAACCCTCCTAAATAAGTTTATCAATTGTGTATGGTCTAAGTATAGTCACACATGTCAAATAAATAGTCAGCTGGAAAGAAACACATTTAGAATAATACACATAATAAACACAGAGTCTTACCACCTGATGATGATCTGCAGAAACAGCAAGGGAACGTGCAAAATATGATTGTGTTTAAAAATACCTATTTTAAAAGGCTCCTGTGTCCTCTTAAACACAATCTGCCAGTAGATAAATCTCTGGACTTTTATTACAAAAAACCAACTAATCTTTAGACTAGCTCATGAAATTAGTAGAGAGATACTCTTTAAAACATTAGGCTTTATCTATTGCCATTTAATGAAATTTAATTAAATTTGTTTACTGATTTGATAATCATTTTTATATTAGTTGGAAAAAGCTAAACAGTTTTTATTGGTTATTTGACACAGGATGGAATGCAAATAATCTTGATTTTTATGACATATTTAACTCTATTTATTGAAATAAAAAAGAAAATTTATCCTTCAAAGTATTACACAATTATATTAGCAAAACAATTCACTGAGTTACTTCTTGTTTCTTATGCTTTAAAAAATTATACTTTGCATATAGATTTATTACATTTACATTAACATAAAATCATTTTCAAAATTTCACATAATAATATTTTATCTCCTATATGGAATTGGTAAATTCATAACTTATGACCTTTAATTTTTAAATTTATAATATTCGAAAATTTCTCATTTTCTTTAAATAAACGGCTTATGGCCAAAAACCTTTTGTAATTTTAATATTCATTATTTTAAATATTCTGAGCACATAAATTCATTTACTTAGCATACAATTTATTAAAATTTTATAAAGAGTGAAGTCATTGTTTTAAGCTTGCAAATTTGTTTGAATTTAATAAAATTAACTAACTAAATTTGACGTGACTGATTTCGAATAAAGAAAATGACTTGCCAAAGATGTTCTTGCCGGTCCTTGGGGTCCCTCGTCTGGATTCCCTGGTCCTTGGACACCGGAAGTCGCCATCCCTGGTTCGTCGGTGGTGGTTTCCCTCTATTCGAGCGTCCTGGAGGCTGAGTCTGGAGCCTTCATCCTTGGTGGTCCTGGATGTACAAAATTTTCTTATTACTATTCTCTTGTCTCTTGAGAAGTTTTCACCCTGAAACACTTCAAACACAAGTCAATTAGCAATTTATTAGTCACATTTGTTTACACTAACTTTTATTTTGTCAAATTACACATCATTCACCACACTGATGGCTGTCATTTCCTTTATATATTTACCACGTCAATTTCATTTTATACTAGTTATGGCTTTAAAAACAATGACTTGCAATTAAAAACCTAACTAATCTTACAGTACTATTTTTTAAACATATTCCATTCATATCTTAAGTATTACGTATTATTGTGTCAGCTGTGGAAGTACAGTTTATCGAGTTTAATTTGTTTACTTTCCGATAAACCTTTCGTAGCGGCTAACTATTGCGTGGATTCCACATTCCAAACTACCTGGCAAGGTCAATGAGCTGGCTTGTAAACATTCTAATACAACAACAATTCGACTTATCATATTAAACGGAACGAACCTTGCTTTTTAAATTCTCTATCTTTGGATTGTACAGTTTATAAAACTGGCTTGTGTCCAGATTATCGAAGTCCACTTGATAACTCTTGATTGCTTCTGATTTTAATGCAAAGTTTCTTATTGTTGCGACCTTTATCGTTAGTACACAAGTTTTCTTGTTTTATATTGTACAGTGATAGTCTGATCTAACGACCCACTATTTCATGCACACAAATTTCTTGTTTGATTCTGCAAGGTTTGAACGTGTATTTGTTGTACAAGTTATTAAGATTCGCCTGCTATCTTCCTGATTGTTGCTTGATTTGACCCGCTTGTTTGATTTAAGCAGTGGATGTAGCTCGGCAATGTTTGCTCAATATACACAAAGACTTCCTGAATAATACTTTTGTAATGTTGGTTTAGTTATTAAATAGTTTGTTTTAGATTTTAACATTCGTTCCTTTACAAATAAGTAGCTAATCTTAAAGTCTAGATTTAACTACTGCTTATTCTTGTTTTTACATTAAATTAGTTTGTTAATCATTCTGACAATTTGATTCCTGCCTAACTTAGCTTATCGCTCGCGTACTGGTTCTATTATTGCAGCAATATTCTAATTTGGCATTTCTGTACTTTTAGGATTATGATAAGTGTAAGGGTCACATTCTAGAATCCCTTTACCCGTCATAAAACTTCTCAATGTTTTTAACATCATATACAATTTTGCAGAATACATTACACGATATTTTATAATTATTGACACAGTTGATTTGATTAATTGTAACAAATCAAGTTATTGTTCCTGAGTTTGTTTCATATCCCTTAAACATTTCTCTTTAAATTATTTTTGGAACTTCCGTAGAACATCCTATTGACATTGTCCTGTTTTAAATACATTTAGGTACGTCCGGCTTATTTTGCTGCAAGGAATGTTTTTCTAAAATCGTTCCCCGCCCGTCCTCCGGATACTTCAGCGTGGCCGTGTTTACAAACACAAGTGATTGCCCTTAACCTTGAGCCTTTGTTTACATTTGTTCGACTCGGTGGGTCTTTCATTCAAACATCTGACTATTTTATTATGAATTATTTCAACCTAGACAATTCTGGTTTATTTAAAAGTACAGCGGTTATTTATTTGTACTGCCTTTCTTAATAGCATTTCGTTTTAAGGTATTTTTTACTCATTCATAAAACTCTTCATTAAACACGTCTGAATAACTGTTTAGCAATTCTGGTAACTTCAACATTTCTTGTTTGTTTACTATGCAATGATTATTTGTATTTTCCAATTTAATCGTATTTATTTTTAGATATGTCTTACGCGTTCTGATTTTCTTTCGGCGTTTTGTGTTACGCCATTGTGCGTAATTCCTGTATTTTATTTTTATTTTTGATTTATTTTTACTTGGTTTAATTTGATAATTTTTATACTGGTGAGATTTACTTCTAAATTTATTTTTAGCAAACAATTTGGACTTCGTTTTCAAGCAAGATTGGTTAGAATTAAAATGCTTTGGAATTCTTGTTAAGTCTAACGGATTTGTTTCCCGACAATTAGGTCTTTCCCTAACTTGTTGGAATTTTATTTGTTTCGGCTTGTAGCCATTTTTATTTAATTCGTTGAATCCTCCCTCGTCATTATTTAATTTGTTTGTTGTAGGCTTGGTTAACCCATTTTTTGCTTTGTTTAATCCCGTTAGCTTACTTGATTCCGTTCTTTCACAGTTTAATAATTCACTCTTCCTCGAATTTTCGTGCAATTTGTTATTTAAATTTTTGGTAACCTCATTCTTAACCTTATTCGTTGACAATTGTTTTAATTTTATTTTCTGTTCCCCGCTTGTATCGGTGGAACATTTTACATTTTTAGTTATATTTTTGTTTCGTATTTGTTTATTTTTTAGTTTGTCATCGCCTAACTCGCACAAGGACCCATCTTCCTGATCCTTGCCCGTGAACAGCCCCTTCTGCACGCTATTCACTATCGGGCACTCCAATGTCGGCTCTACAGGTGTTAATTTGCCGTCGTTAATTTGCCCGTCTATACAAGACGAATCTATTATATTTATTTCCTGTTCCCCGCTTGTATCGGTGGAACATATTACATTTTTGTTAGTATTTTTGTTTGTTATTTTATTAATTTTATTACATCCTATCTCTTGTTTTATATTATTTTTATTATTATTCGATACAAGAAACTCCTGGTGCAGCAGATATCCATCAATCTCGTACGTCATGAACGATCTCTCCATGTTTATCCGGGCTTTTAACGCACACAAAGTATTTGCTCCCAAGATGAGGTCAACCCGTAGATTGTCCACAATCAAGAAAACAAATTCCTTTGTGTGTCCGTTTAATGTTAGAGGTAGCATCGTTTGTAACTTGACTCGTTTACAGGTTGACCCTAATGCTGTGACTATCGCTACGTTAGCTATAGGTAGCTCATAGAATAAATTCCCGTTTTGCTTTAGGGCTATGTATTTTTCTGTTTTAATCACAGACATTTGGGCACCTGTATCAACTTGTTCAATTAACTTATGGTCCTTAATTTCGCACTCTATCACTGGACACTGGTCTATATTCTCTAGTGTTATAACCGAGTCAATTCTTTCCTCTAACAAATCGTCCCTAATAGACATGGAAAAACCGCCTAGCCTGATCTTATTATGATGGTAAACCGGCTTTTCCTTCGGTCTCTCGCTCTGAATTATTTTTGACTTCTTTGTGCTTCGGATCTCTAACCTGGTTAACTTATCTCCCTGATTGTTGCCAGAGATCCTTATATTTAGTTTTTTGGCTTGTGGTCGCTTGGTCCGGGGATAGGCGATTTAGGATGAGGGTTTTTAGGATACTTGGTCTCTTGGTATTTTGCGGTATCACCATGGGACCTTGGGTTAGGGTTAGGTTGTTGGTTTGGAGCAACCTGCCTCTGTTGACTTTTTTGAGCGTTCCCATTACCATTTCCGTTATCAGTAACGCTGTCTAGCTGTTGTAGGAAAACTATCGCTTGTTTGATGTTACTTGTGGGGTTCCCCACACTAGCTAGCTGAACATTACTCCCGAAATGTTTCATTAACATGAAGATGAGATGGTTCTCTGGGATTATCGGGTCTAAGTTTTTCGCCCTGTTTACCATCATAATAAAATACTCTGCCATAGAGTATGGTCCATTATTATGGTAGCGCCCTTGATTTATCTGTCTGCGTACCCTATCCTGCTGGCGATAACTCCAGAAATGCTCCGTGAATTCCTGCCTGAATTCAGAATAAGTTTCTGTATTGTTTTTTATGGCTTTCCACCATGCATCCGCTGCCCCTTTCAAATATCGCTCTACAATTCTTAATTTTGCAGTCTCGTCCATAGTATTGTCTATTTCAGAAAATAGATCTTCTATTTCCCCTAGGAATGTCATTGGATCTTCCTTGTCATTCCCCCAGAACTCAATCCTACGGTACGTAGCCTCCCCGTTCCTGTCTATTACCCTTGGTAAGCAAACTTGTGTTACTATTCCCGCTCCAGCTGTTTGCTTTACCTTTGCAACTTGTTGCTTTACCGATTTAATGTCCTCTTGGATATCCTGTACTTTCTCGTTTAACTTAGCCGTTTTTGTTTCCGTTTTAGTTTTTAGTCTCTCAATTTCTGTCTCATGTTCGCCTAACTTTTCATATATATGACTTGTCTTAGCCTCATTTTCTTTTTGGTAGTCATCGAACTTTCCCTGGAAAGCCTCCCATAACCGTCGTCTTTCCATTTTCTCTTCCTCAGTCCATCGTTTTTCTCTGTCCTCTCTCTCCTTCTCCTTTTGTTTTTCTTTGTCTTCTCTCTCCTTCTCTCTCTGTTTTGCTTCCTCCCTCTCTTTCTCTCTCAATTGTTTCTCTTCCTCTCTCCATTGTTTTTCTTTGTCATCTCTCTCTTTCTCCCTTTGTTTTGCTTCCTCCTTCTCTTTCTCTCTCAATTGTTTCTCCTCCTCTCTCAATCGTTTTTCTTTGTCATCTCTCTCTTTCTCCCTTTGTTTTGCTTCCTCCTTCTCTTTCTCTCTCAATTGTTTCTCCTCCTCTCTCAATCGTTTCTCTTTTTCATCTCTCTCTTTCTCTCTTTGTCTTGCTTCCGCCTTCTCCTTCTCTCGCTCTTCTTTGTCTTTTTCCTCCTTTGCCTTAAAAAAGGCCATCAATTTATCTATCTCGGGTTTTGACATTTTGATTTACTATTTAATATTCAATTATTTATTTATGTACTTATTCCTTTCTTTTCGATTTGGTTTAGGCCAGATGGTTCCTACCCGCTCTTTCGACTAAATCCTATACAAATTTATTTATTTTATTTATTTTATTTTTATTTGTACGCTCTTAGATTTGTTCAATTTATATTATTATTTAAAAATTTAATTACATTATTCAAAACATTTTGACTTCATTTATTTAAACTATCTCGATTCATTTCTATTATTTAATTATTCAATTTTGATATAGGGAACCTGTTCAAAGCCCCACGTTGGGCGCCACTTCTGCAACGTCCCCCCCCCAGAACTCCTAACCTCTACCGTCCCTACCACCGCAGCTCCACGCGGTCGTTGGTTGCGTGCGTTGTTTAAATCCTTTCTTGCAGAATACTAAAATTTAATTGTTTACAAGAAAACATATTTATAAACAACCAAAACTCTGCCTATCACCCAGCTGGTAAAACCGTGCTAAACTCCCAGAGTTAAGTGTATGTTTCCTGCTCGTAGGAGCAAACCCACAACAAGCCTATTCCCGCTGACTACTATTTAAAGTACATATAAACCCTCCTAAATAAGTTTATCAATTGTGTATGGTCTAAGTATAGTCACACATGTCAAATAAATAGTCAGCTGGAAAGAAACACATTTAGAATAATACACATAATAAACACAGAGTCTTACCACCTGATGATGATCTGCAGAAACAGCAAGGGAACGTGCAAAATATGATTGTGTTTAAAAATACCTATTTTAAAAGGCTCCTGTGTCCTCTTAAACACAATCTGCCAGTAGATAAATCTCTGGACTTTTATTACAAAAAACCAACTAATCTTTAGACTAGCTCATGAAATTAGTAGAGAGATACTCTTTAAAACATTAGGCTTTATCTATTGCCATTTAATGAAATTTAATTAAATTTGTTTACTGATTTGATAATCATTTTTATATTAGTTGGAAAAAGCTAAACAGTTTTTATTGGTTATTTGACACAGGATGGAATGCAAATAATCTTGATTTTTATGACATATTTAACTCTATTTATTGAAATAAAAAAGAAAATTTATCCTTCAAAGTATTACACAATTATATTAGCAAAACAATTCACTGAGTTACTTCTTGTTTCTTATGCTTTAAAAAATTATACTTTGCATATAGATTTATTACATTTACATTAACATAAAATCATTTTCAAAATTTCACATAATAATATTTTATCTCCTATATGGAATTGGTAAATTCATAACTTATGACCTTTAATTTTTAAATTTATAATATTCGAAAATTTCTCATTTTCTTTAAATAAACGGCTTATGGCCAAAAACCTTTTGTAATTTTAATATTCATTATTTTAAATATTCTGAGCACATAAATTCATTTACTTAGCATACAATTTATTAAAATTTTATAAAGAGTGAAGTCATTGTTTTAAGCTTGCAAATTTGTTTGAATTTAATAAAATTAACTAACTAAATTTGACGTGACTGATTTCGAATAAAGAAAATGACTTGCCAAAGATGTTCTTGCCGGTCCTTGGGGTCCCTCGTCTGGATTCCCTGGTCCTTGGACACCGGAAGTCGCCATCCCTGGTTCGTCGGTGGTGGTTTCCCTCTATTCGAGCGTCCTGGAGGCTGAGTCTGGAGCCTTCATCCTTGGTGGTCCTGGATGTCGAAAGCGCTGAGGTTATTGTCCATCTGGCCTGCTGACGGTCTCTACTCGCGGTCCAGCATAGCGTCCCGCGGCACCTCGTGTTAGAAAATTTTTACAGACTGTCTCTAAAGGCTTAGAGACCAAGTATATATAGCGGTGAATTTTACCTACCGCACCCCGCCTGCAAAGTTTGCTATCGCTCGATTTATTCCTTGTACAGGCAAGTCGGGCAACGAATCTGTTTTAGCTTGCATAGTGATAATTAATTTTAGAACACTGAAAAATGTCTATTTTATTTAAACGGCTGTAACTTTTTTGTTTCTTAAGTTTTTTGAATTCTGTTTTCTTTAATGTTCATTCTAGGCTATTGTGGTTCTTTTAAAATGTCGATGAAAGTTCTACGTGGTTTGGTTCGAAAAATAGCTTTTTTAGGCACTTAGAATTTTTTCGCTTCACTCTCGATGTTCAAATTTAGTTAGTTATTACAACTTTATTTTATAACATTCTTTAATGTGGCTTAATTATTCTATTTACTGTTTTATTTAATTTTTCCCTCTTTAATAATTGTATAATTCCCTACTTGATTATTTTAAAAACAGCTTTATTTCTAAACAACAGGAAATTACTTATTTCCCACTTGCGACGGTCCTTCACCCCGTTGCAACACACACAAATATATATATGTATATATACAAGAATATTTATTAATTTATATTCATATATAATTTATATATATATATATATATATATATATATATATATAAGGAGAGTGTGAACAAATTGAAGAAATTGAAATAAAAAAATATTTATATAAACAGAGATAAAGGCTTTTTAGAATGTTGCGGCTAGCTAAAGATGTCACCCGGATTTCGACACACCCCATGGAATAAAATCCTAACGAAATTTTTAGGGCACCGATTAATATTTAAAATGGTTGTTTGTTATGGTTTTTCACCTGATAAAGTGAATAAGCTAAAGGGTGAAAACCCCCTAGGAAATGTTCAACCATATTTAGAAATATTTACGCGTCTCATGATTTCCCACAGTCAAATCACCCGTATAAAGTCTTTCAGAATATTTATAAGCAATCCCATAAATACATTTATACTTCGTTCAGCTTATTATATGTGTTTTAGGTATAAAATGTATCTCAATTATTGCATAGTTTTAGATTTTTGAAATTATAATATAAATTGACTAAAATAAAAACTTGAAGTAGATAATATTAAACGTTTGGTTGACTTATTATGGTTAAATATCATTAATTAATTATATATAAATGGAAGATAATCCCAGTTTGGTACTAACCCTGAACCCCTTACCCTTCGTGAATAGCAGTGGGTCTATATATAGAGGGTAGAGCCAAGCGCTTCACCACTTAACACACCTTTTGCCTCTCCTTTAATATCGTTTTCCTAACTTGGCTGATGTTACAATGCAATGTAACCATTTTAATATATACAAATTTAAAACACAAATAACAATAGAGATTTGTTTAGCCTTTATCGTATAATTGCCTGCTAAAAACTCTTTGTTTATTTGATTGTCTGCTAATAAATTTATTTAAAAGATTTATCTTTTCGAAATGTGTAAATTTATATTTAGCAGAAATTCTAATTGTACCTATATTTTAACATTTAACATAATGTGTACCATATGTTTAGTTAAAAGAATACAATATTTGAATTATTGTAAGAAATTAACTGGGAAATTACTAAGGAGAAATTTATTTGAATTTTCTGGTAAAAAAACATAATAGCGTACTTTCGCTGTACATTCTCTCTCGCCTTACAGTAACAGGTTTTTCTCTATTTAATTCCTGGTTGGATGGTTACAAACACTACCTGCTGTTCTTTGTAACTTGAAGAAAATAACAGCATCGCACACCTAATGACGTTGCTTTTAACATCAGTCCAAGCAGACATTGTCGGCGGTGTCCCGTGACAAGCTAAGATAAATGGAACTGTATTACTTCCGTAAACTCATTATCAGAGAATAATTATTAGGTAAATAGAAGGATGTATATGAAGAATCATTTTGCATATAATTTTAACAATTCTGGATGCAGACACCAAATTAGTTTTATTTAAAAAATATACAAAAGTAGGTGATTGTTTTACAGATTAGAAAATATCCTCAGCTATAACATTCTCTCTCTCTCTCTCTCTCTCTCTCTCTCTCTCTCTTTCTATATATATATATATATATATATATATATATATATATATATATATATATATATAAAGAACATCAGTAAAAATACAAATACAAGAATTATAATTGAATTTTGTATTCAATTATATGCATTCTTGTATTTAATTTAAGATATTCAATTATAATTCTTGTATTTGTATTTTGACTTATGTTCTTTATTAATACACAAGAATACATATTGCGATATATATATATATATATATATATATATATACACACATGTGTGTGTGATTTTTGTGTGTGTGTTTGAACGTGTGTTTGTATGCTTGCGTGTATGCGTGCGAATGCATTTGTGTGTGTGTGTGTGTGTGTATGTGTGTGTGTGCGCGAGTGTTTGTGTGCGTGTGTGTGTATGTGTGTGTGTGTGTGTGTGTATGTGTGTGTGTGCGCGAGTGTGTGTGTGCGTGTGTGTGTATGTGTATGTGTGTGTGTGTGTGTGTATGTGTGTATGTGTATGTGGTGTATGTGTATGTGTGTGTGTGTGTGTGTGTGTGTGTGTGTGTGTGTGTGTGTGTGTGTGTGTGTGTGTGTGTGTGTGTGTGTGTGTAATATACTTACAGTAAATAGTTCATTGTCCCGACTCAGACATATTCATTGTTAATATAAGTTTCAGAATCGTATTTAATTAGTCTTATTTGAATAACATTTTAATGAAATATATTTGTGCTATTACATCGTATACATTTTGTTCTATATAAGTCGTACAGTAAAAACGATATTATATAATTTGATCAAGCAATACCTAAAGGTGGAATTGGTAACAGTCTTGATATTGCTTTAACAGCCAAGACCTATTTGCTATGATACCCGCTGGCGGCTTCAGAGTTACGACAATCGATTACCGTTAAATTCGGCTTTATTACGTTTCCCTTTTTACGAATATTGAGACCACGTGAGCTTCAGGAAAGGTGTGATCAAGTCCCCACTGTGGTCTACAAACCCCCGTCTTACCCCTCCTTGTTGGTAGCTAATTTCTGCATTCGCTTTTGCTGCATATTCTAAAGTCATCGCCTCAGCAGGGTATTGCAAAGTTAAGCGGTGTGAGGGTAAAATGTTTGGTGAGATACTGTATCACAAATAAACTACGTTAGGTATCGATACTACTTGGGAATGTTTGGTCATTGTGTTTTACTTGCTTAGTGTTTACAATAGGTGTTAAATAAATTGGTTTTAATTGTATTCGACAAACTTTACATGCTGAAGGAGCTGTAACGATGAAAAATCATACTCATTTTAAACGTCGCCTCCAGCACCATTGGTATATTTTTTTTCTAATACGAAAATATCAAATACCAAATTGTATAAAAAAATGTGTCTATAAAAAAAGGTAGTATTTTATTCTATATAAAGTTATTATACTTTTAAAATATAATTTAAAAAACTATGGTTAGGACTTGTTTGTTTATATTAAACATTAATAAATTCTATATTGTTCAATGCAGCAATCGGTAAGCTTCCATCACGATAGTCAGATTTTCTGTTTTATAAAAATCCTTCTATTTGCAACATAGTTAATGACGTTTACGGTTAGAACGCACAAGACCACAAAAATTAACATCTGTACAACTTTTTTCGCTGTAACCACGTGGTGGCCACATGTTGCCATAGAAGGAGGGATGCTTTCACTTAATCGTTTAGCTTACTATCCAATTCAAATTTAATTCCATTTTAAGGAAGTATTTATAATATATACATATGTGTGTGTGTTTGTGTGTGTGTTTGGATAATTCTTTACTAAACAAGATTATATAATTTTTCTTAATACATTTTTACTATGCTAAATAAGTGAAGCTTTTTGCAGATTTGTAGCACCCGGATTCCAAAATTACAATTAACACAGAGTTGTACGACTACACCTGGACTGTTCATATAATTGCACTTTAAAAGGCACAGCCAATGCTCACCCAATCTGATTGATTATATAACTGCCAATACTCTCTATTTACTTTAGTATTTTATTTTTAAAGATTTCATCAAATATGCTAAAAAACGTGTTGTTATGATTTCATGTGTATTTGTTCTTTAAACGTGTGATTTAATTTTATTTTTATACGTATCTAAATTTTTCATGATATTCATTTTTAACCCTTTTTGAGCCTGTTTAATTAATTTCATATTATTTATTTCCGGAAAGTCGTGATTCTTTTCAAAACAATGTTTTGCTAAATTAGATTTTATAATAGTTTTAGATTTTACACAAAGATTTATACAGTTTATTATATAAAATGAATAAAATTCCGTTACATCATATAAATAAGTTTGAAAAATTAAATGTTATATACCAAATAGCAACAAAAAATGGATATAAAAAGTAAACAATTAATAAATTAAATAATAATATTAATAAATAATTATGAAATAATATAAACAAAAAACTATACAACAAATATTAAACAACTATTTGGTTCAAATTCACATTTACCGGATATGAAATTAAATAAATTTTAAAATTATTTCAAGAGTCTAATATTAAACTAGCTTATTACACAAACAATAAAATAAATAACATAAATTATACAAATAATTATTTAAATAAATTGTATATGAGTATCAAATGTACTATGTAGGACAAACTAAAAATAAATTTAAAAAAAGATATAAAGAACATTTAAATACATAGAAAAACCTAATATATATGAGTCTAATACATATAAATCTACTGTATGTATATATATATATATATATATATATATATATATAGAATAATGCGGTTAATATAAATATACATAAATATATATATACAGTATATACATATATATATATATATATATATATTTATATTAACCGCATTATTCTGGCACTTATTAGTAAGCTAAAGTCTTCGTAAGTTTGTAAAATCAAATTTAAATTCTTGTTTTTGAAACCATGTTTATTAAATAAAAAAATAAACAAGATACCCTCGACTATATTACGAATGTGTATATTTTATTTTTATTTATGTATTGTTTCAAGTGTATGTATATCTTAAAATATATATTTACCTCCAATGTATTTAAAGGGACATTTGTTACATCTCTAACAATTCACGTTGTATCTATGTTTTGAATCACCATTGTAACATGAAACATACGGAATGTGAGACATAAATTCTGCGCCACAACCTGGCGGGAATAGCGAGACAGATAATTAACGTTCAGCCTGTTTAATTAATTTACTCATAAATCCAAGCTCGTTATGCAACTACCAAGATTGCCTCACACAAGTCCTATAGGTTACTTATGGGAGGGGTTAGGCGTGAGAGGGTGATATAATAAAAAATTCCTTGATCACATCAATGTGGTGATGGGCACAAAAAAAGCTACAAAAATAAATTTGATTCCTGTACAATCGCAGGCATTTGGTAATAGAAATAAAATTCGACTGTTTCGCGAGCCAAGTAAATTTGACTTGATCCCTAACCGCATATATGTGATTGTTGTATATATGTATATTGTGGTGTACTTTAAATCGAACCCTGCTAGACTTAGGTGTCTGTATTGTAAATATTTTATATTGTTAAAGCTTTTACAAATTATGATTTCAATTTTAACTCTGAAATACTTTGGTTTGTAATTAAGTTGTAATAGCACGACCCTGGGCTTAACAATCTCTCTGCGTTTTGCAACTTTATGTTATTTCATATTCTGTAGTAATGTTCCAGGTGAGTTTATTTATGTTCAAATCCTTCACACAAATTACTTGTTTATATAAACAGTTTATTTTTGTATTTCAGTATTCCAATCAAACAATAGTTATAAAGTATAAATGTTTAATAACAATTTTTCTATTTGACTATTGGCATTTAACAATGTGATAATGTTTTTACTAAAAAATTCATTATCATCAAGGCCTCCTATTGTATTATAACCAACATTCATTATGTCTTATCGGTCTGCTGATGGTAACTATCTAGTTATCGAAACGTCTCCGTAGGAGCATAAAATATTATACTTAGCAAGCAAAACAATCGACTTTTATTAAATTCCTTCTATTAGTTTACACTCTCATGAAATATATATTGTAATATTTTTAAATGTTAATAAAATAAGTTTGTTTTCACCGAATCATGATCAAATACATTTTTTAAAACATTTAGTAGATGTCAATTTATGTTAATATAGTTTTTTTCAAATATTTATTTTATAATTTAATTATAAACATTTAGGGAGTCTAGTTCGGATTTGAACTGGGTATCTTCATTTCGGAAGTCTAACGCGCTTTGGCACTGAGTGAACTTTCCGATAGTTAAAAATTTACTTCTCAAAGATGTATATCAATGTTTTACCTCGTATTACCCCCCTCTGGTTGTCATCAAAATCTCCATTGCAGAACCTTAAATTGTTACCATGGTTAGCACACAATATAAAAAATAGTGCTCAAGGCTTTAAAATAATTGAATAGAATAAAATAAACAAACAAACTAGATTAACGGTATCGAACATTGCTTCCCAAATTGACAAGAGATAAAAGCGAAAAGAAACTACAATACAATGCAAGTGACGAAAAAAGCGTATAATTAATAACAAACAAAAATAATAATCCAACACCATACATAGAAAGGAAAATGGAAAATTACTAAGAAATTCACTTTCTATTTTGGCACTTAATATTGTTATTCTGCTATACGTATATATATATATATATATATATATATATATATATATATAATATTTGTAATTACAAAATAAAAAGAAACAAAAAGCAATAAAAAGAAATAAGGGGCATATTTATTACTGTTTTGTTTTACATAGGTATAAATTGACCAAAAAAAATCCTTTTATATTACTTGTTTATAAAATTTTATTCTCACCTGAGAATTTTAAGCACGCGAAATGGATGGAAAAGGCCAGCCGAGAACGATTCACCCACTTTCTTTTCGACTGTATATGTGATGGACGTTTATTTTACCAACAAGGGAGCATTGTGTAGTATTGACCCTATGACGATCGATTAATAAAGCTTTCATAAAGTCTTTAAGGAACAAAGTCGGACAGAAGGTAATTATAGGAGAGATGTAGGGATTAGAGTGAGGGGCTACTGGGGTAGAATTAGAGCTCAGAAAAGTGAAATAGAACCGAACGCTGAGATATTATCGTGGTAATAAACTAAATAAGAAATGATGTCTGTTTGTCTATACATACTTGCGGTAAACCTACTGATTCAACTTATTCTGAATCATCAATATTCCCCCTCTTCGCGCGCGCGCGCGTGTGTGTGTGTGTGTGTGTGTGTGATACTTTGGGAGGGAGTATGCATGCATTACATTGTTTTGATAAACTTATAAAGATTATTCGCTTCCACCAGAACAATGGACTAGAAGCTTCAGGAAGGAGATACTAGCAGCTCCACTCTTATCACTGCTTGACGGGCCGAACGTTCCGTGCTAGCACTTAGTAAAGTGAAAGGTTTAAAATCCTCTTCCATTTATGTCCTGTCGCCCGTCCCAGGACGAGCGTCTCTTGCGTCGGAGCAAGGGAGGAAATCTTCAGATTAGAAAATTAAATTCTTCTAACTGACGTGATGAACAAGGCAACGTCACAAAACCATTTCAAATTACAATGTTTGTAAGTTTTAGAACTTATAAAACTTAATAAGTTATATATTTCTCAAACTAGTTCAGTTACTTCATTAATATTTTTAAAATAAATCCGAGATAATTTCTTTATTTGCCAACTTAAAACTCTATATTTTTATTACTGTAAATTGTTTTAAAAATCTATTCCACTTTAAAGGAAAATTTATTTAAATATTTTATGATTTTAATTCCTTTTAGATGTGTAGGCTATTATCTAGAGACAGTTAATTACTTTAATAATCAATACAAACTGAAAACTACCACTAAACAATGAACAACTCGAATATTTCACATTTTGAACGCCGACATTATTACAAAAAAAAGATAGACCGGGTTTAAATTTGAAACAATAATGGGTAAACGTTTGACCTCTCTCGCCTGTGTTTCTCCTTTGAGATGAGGTCTACGTTAAGTAACCCACCCTAACCACACGATTCCATGATTTTCCAGGTAATCTTAAGTCCATATCCTCTTCCATCCCTTACAGGAAGGCATACTAGATAGAGACCTAAATTCCCTACTTGTAGTGGGTAGACACGCCTGTTTGCCTAGGGGATGTGGTTAGCAGCTATCTTCTTCCCACACCTCTCTTCACTCCTGTTGAGACCAAGTTATTTGAACTAAACAAATCTGTCTTCGAAATAATTCTCTTTTACACCCATAATGCCCATTGCCTATCCTACCTACTTCCTAGACCCTTCCCACAAGTGGGCGGGACGCTGTTTATGTTCAAGGTAGTTGCGCCTATTTCAGTTCGCAACCCTACACACATGATAACGTTATATCTGCCTATTGTGGCAGAGGGTTCTATGTCCTCAGTGTACTCCTCCTGTATCCCCAATCCTCCCTTATCCTCCATAGCCGTATTGTTTGTTCGTCCTCAAAATTAAAAAAATACATTAAAAATATTTAGGGAGCTTATAAAAGATAATTTTAGGAAGAATAAAAAACTCGCTAAGTCCTGGAGTTTCTAGATAAAACCATCAGCATAGATTCATCCAATTACACTTGCTAAGACATCGCAATAATGCTTTTGGGTTACCTCTCCACAGTGTAGTGTTCCAACTTCGCCGCGACCCACTGTAAAGCTAATACGGTTATATTGTTACTTGTTTGAGAATTAGTTCAAAGTGATGTCACTGCTCGCTTGGTTAAGTCCTAAAGCTACGAAACTTGTTGCTGCAAAGGGAACCGGCCTTTGTAAAGGAGGAAGGCGATCAAAAACACTTGTTTAAATATAACAACTATTATTCTGACCAAACACAATACGCCTTTAGAAAGTAACCAAAGAAAGTGAGAATTGTCACTTAAATTCCAGAGCCCTCTCTCTCTCTCTCTCTCTCTCTCTATATATATATATATATATATATATATATATAAATATATATATTATAATTATAAATACATTAAAATATATATATAAACAAAAAATATTTGCTTAGTTAGTAATAAAAAATATGATTTTCTTAATACTATTATGTGTAAAATAGATTTTAGATGCCTAGATTTTAGATACAAATATGTCATACTTAATGTTTGTATATTGAATGGGTGTGGTGTGTGGGAGAGCGACTGGGAGGGAACGAGGAGAAAACAATTACCTCATCTCACGAAGACATTTTCCAATAAAGAGGTATTACAGATGTTATTAAGGTTATTACAACTTATGATACAGGCTCTGGTTCATATTAACTTTATTGTAGTGCATTTAATTTCTGTACAAAATATATTTCAGAAGGTAAAACCTAACTATCTTAGAAACGATTGAACATGCACAATTATTCTACGAACGTTCGAGTATTGCTATGAACAGATAAATGACAACATTTTAAATTCTTATAAACAATATTCGAGTTGGCTTGTGAGTTATTAACATAAGAAACGTATCCAGCTCACAATTTTAAACCTTCACTGTCATACGCGTTTCCAATTATTTTTGTCATAATCATCATCAGTAATGCTACCACATACATGACCTTAATTAAAGAAAATATGTTTGTGTTAGCATCAGTGACGATGATGATGATGACATAAGTCATTGAAATGCGTATGAAATTAAAGTTTTGTAATTGTGTGTTGTATATTTTTGTGTGTTTATATAAAATTGTTGTATATTCTATATAGGTTATTGTGTTTATTCAATATGTTTTGTGTCAATATATTACCAACAATAATTACTACAATATATAGTGATGTGAAATAAGTTTTACAACCTAAGTAACTTACAAATAATTTATTATTATAATCAATAAAAGCCTCTTGTTAAGTAACACAATATAGATCTGTCCGTTTTTAGCGTAACCAGCGTTATATGTTTTCATATATACTTTTAGTTATAACGTTATGTAAATGAACGTTCTGTCATAATTATTATTCGGGGACCAGGTAGATCTTTCAAGTAAACACAACGATTACGCTGTACAATCTATTTATTCTCTCTCTTACAGGGAGATTCCTTAGGGCTAAACATGGGCATTTCCACCCCCTAAGAACTATTTCTCTGTTACATTCTAACTATTTCTATTCTGGCTCTGAAACCTTTAAATAAGGAAGGACTAAATGCGATTCCCACTTATGACAGTTAGTTTGCTTCTTTTGTCCCTAGCACGTTTACCTAACTTTTTTTGACAAGTTGAAAAAACCGTTTCATGTTGAATCCTTTACAAACACGTGTACACACTAATTTACAGGTAATTATTTACAATATCAGTATCAATATATCGCTCATGTTTAAAAGGGACAAGATGTGGTCGCCAAAATTAGATACTTCTTTCCTGACGTACCGTTAACAGCTTTCATTTTTAATAACCATATCTTTATATAAACTACTTTTATTTATTAAATATCAACCTAATGTAGTTTCAATTTATTAATGATTATTTTTCTTCAAGTATCATAAACTATTTAAATTTCAAATAAACACATAACGAAAAACGATTTAATGGGTGTTACCAGCGTGTTTTGAAATTATTACCAAGGATAAGTACGGCATCGAAGCCTAACAAAGCAAGCTGGTGGTGAGTGTAACAATGGTATCGTTAGAAGCTCAAGATGTTAGCATCAGTGATGATGATATGTCCAAGCTGACAGGCTCAAACCTTAACGTCCAATCCAGGTTCCTGAACCAGATCCTTCTCCAACTACTGATCCTTTGCTTCACAACTTTTCTAAGCACTTACTACCTTGAAAACATTAATTTTTTTTTCTTTATCGTCGGAACTGTAATGAATATTAAAATTTTTATACTAAACTATAAAACTATTTCGCTTGCGTTTAAGTTAATAAATATTCAAGAGCTCGAAGCAAGCGTTGACTGGATAGTCTCAAGGACGCTCAGTATAAAATCTTGTGAAATTCCCTCCAGTTTACTTTAACTTAAATCAAAATACATTTACAATAAGTTTGTAATAGGTTTTATTGCAACTTTTGTTATTAAGGGATGTAACATCTAAATCAGAAGTCCACAAACACCTTTGAGCTACTGCAGCTCCGAAATTATAAAACGTTTTACGTTAATTGTAAGTGTGTGGCGTAAATGAAAAAAAAACATTTATAATTTTCGTTTCATGCAACTCTTCAATCAACACACCTTATAAACGGAGCTATATGTTTCTAAAATAGTTTTCACTTTATTTTGATAACTGTTTTTCTCTTTCTAGATTTTACTTCGTATTCCCTCTGAGTTGCTATTATTTCTACTTATAATTTTACCTAGAGAGTTGCAGCTTTTTACTGGTACAATTGTGCAAGAGCGTATATTTATAGACAGGTCTTCCTTTTTCCAAAAATTAATATTGCAAACCCAGATTTTTCTGATTTCCAAGTGTCACAAGAGATCAATAAAGGCTTTATTGATATTTCGACTCTGTAGTCATGCCATACTTGTCACCCAATGTGTGTTGCGTCTAGTCTCTAAAGAGACTTTAACAGTTGCGCAAGATAAATAGGCATAAATAAGCAACTACTTACGTTGTAAAGTTAGTTCTATAATATAAACTCTTTAATGGCAGACCTAATGGCGCTACTGTTAAATGAGTCTTAATTCTTTAATAACTTTTATAATTAACTAAATGCACCATTTCACAAGCAGAGTTTTAGTTTGTAGTTAAAGTTTATAATTGTATTTCTTTCAAAGTAATTTCATCTTCTATTCTATCGCAATCCGATATCGATGAAGTTTTAAACTAATTATAATTCATAATTTAATTTAGGTGTCAATTCTCTCACAGTATTCATAGCCTAAGTTCTAAGTCCTTATTCAAAATTCTCCTTCTTAGCAACGATTGAAAGCAAGTACATCGGGTTCTGCCTCAGCGCTGAAATAATTCCTCCCATCACGAATCCCATGTAGCTGTTGTCTTTTTCGGTGCCAAACTTTATCCCTCTCCTTACTATAAGGTGTATCTTTAGGCATCTATGTATGACCCGTATAAAGTATAGGTATATCCTAAATCCTCCTGGTGGCAGGACTTGTTATAACTGGGACAGGTGTATAAATCTCTTGGTAGTGTGTAAACATTCTAAACTCATGAGAGAATTTGGACCTTTATTTTAATAACTATTCCTGTTTATGAATGCATAATAATATATATATATATATATATATATATATATATATATATATATATATATATATATATATATATATAGTTTCCTCCTATCGATGAGGAAACTCAATCCAGGATAATTCCTCGGGAAAAATCTAGTAGATATCCTAAGTTATATGGTTTACCTAAAATCCATAAACCGGGCACTCCTATGAAACCTATAGTGAGCGCTATCAATTCACCACTTGAGAAACTGGATAAATATTTGGCTAGAATTGTGCAGCCATTGGTTCAGAAAGCTGATTCCTATATCAAGAACTCTGAGCATTTTGTCTAAGTGCTGCAAGGAATCCAAGTTGAAGAAAGTGACACAATGGCAAGCTTGGATGTCAAGTCATTGTTTCCCAGCGTTCCCATTGATGAAATGCTTCAGAGGATGTCCATTTTGGAAGAGCTTCCTCCACATGTCTTAGATCTGGCTACGTACTGTCTCAAAAACACTTACGTTTTGTTTAATGAACAGTTTTACAGGCAACTTGATGGTGCCCCTATGGGATCTTCTCTTTCTCTAGCTGTAGCCAATATTTTTATGACGTTCTTTGAGCAAGACGCCCTGAATGATGCTTTTCTCAGGCTTAAAGTTTGGTTTCGTTATGTGGATGACGTCTTTATGATTTGGCAACATGGTGGCACAGAACTTGATGTGTTCCTTCGTACCTCAACTATCGCCACTCCAGGATATTTTCTGGACGTCTTGATTAGGAAGAGTCAGGATGGTTGTGTTCACCATTCAGTCTACAGAAAACCGACTCACACCAATAGACATCTTAACGCTGAGTCACATCACTACCCATCTCAGATCCAGGCTGTCGCTCTTCTCTTGGTCTCACAAGTTAACAGACATCCATTCGAGCGGACCATGAACTTATTACTATGAGAGAGGTGCTTAGAAACAATGGCTATAAGGAATATGCCATTAATAAAGCGTTACACTGCCAAAGTGTCCTTCCAGTTGACGTGGACGAGAAAGAGACTGAGAAAGCTAGTATTGTTTTCTTGCCTTTTATTAGAGGGTCCACTGATATGATTGGCAGACTCTTTAGAAGGCATGGTTTACGTCCCATTTACAAATTTTACCTCACCATCGACAAGGTTGTTGGTAACGCCAAAGATAAGATCTTCTTGGAAAACCATGGCGTTTACAGCGTTTCTTGTGGAGTTTGTAAGAAATCGTACATTGGCCAAACGAACAGACGTATCTCAGCTAGACTTGAGGAGCACAAACTTGGCCTTAAAACAAGCAAAAAACGTCGGCTCTGTACAGGCACCACTGCGATACAGGGCATACCATTGATTTCCAGTCTTGCCGACAGATTGCTCAAGTGGAAAACTACAGGACTAGAATGATTCGTGAGGCTGTCGAAATAAAGAAGAAAGGGAATCTTAACAAACGCGATGATACTTTGAATTTCCCCGCAGTCTGGAAGTGTGTCATCGATAGATTTTATCGGCAGAAAGGTGAACAGAGGCAAAGGAATGTGAGTAATTGTTTGGCTCAGGTGTGTGTGGATTGACGTCAATGTGTGTTTTGACGTCGATGGGCGTGACTTCATTCCTATCTATATAAGAGCAGAGTTATCTGCGCTCTTCACTCGCTCTTCAACTGTTGTTGGGTTCGGCTCGTCAATGCTAGGTGAGATTCTAGTGAAACGTCGGAACTGCGATTTAGTGCACTTCAGAATGAACGCATGTACTCCAGATAATAACTATTCATTATATATATATATATATATATATATATATATATATATATATATATATGTGTGTGTGTGTGTGTATGTGTGTGTGTGTGTCTATGTGTGTGTGTATGTGTGTGAGTGCGTGTGTGTATGCGCGCTCGTGTAACGTATACATTGACTTTTCAAAATGATAAGGAATTGTTTCAATGATCCCTAACGTATTATCAACGGTTTGCTATCAAGTATAATGTCAACATGGTTGAAATTTTATATAATTTGTATGATTTTGCATTTGTATAGTTAGTGTCTCTCACTTCTACATTTGAATAGTTAGTGTCTCTCACTTCCACATTTGTATAGTTAGTGTCTCTCACTTCTACATTTGTATAGTTAGTGTCTCTCACTTCCACATTTGTATAGTTAGTGTCTCTCACTTCTACATTTGTATAGTTAGTGTCTCTCACTTCCACATTTGTATAGTTAGTGTCTCTCACTTCTACATTTGTATAGTTAGTCTATCACTTCTACATTTGTATATTTCTAACACTTTTAAGCAAAATTTGTATTTTTCTTTGGTTAAAGTGTGTGTGAAAGACGTAATGACCATAACCTTTAAGCACACTTAATATAATAAAACCCTAAAAAAACATGTGTTTAAAATAAGGTAAACGTGCATTTACCTATAGATATAATCGCTTCTAAGTATCAATAAACTGCATCGTATTTCATAGAAGGCAATAAAAGTTAGTTTCCATGGTTACCAATTCGCAATCGATCAATCGGATAGTTTAATGTCAGTGGGTACTTTATAGGTCTGTCGATTGCTACTTGTGTTGCTTTTATTTGTGTTTACTTTCTGTGTACAAAGGAGAAACACAAACCCACACAAGAAACCCAAACGAGAAACCTTACAGCTCTTAAAAAGACAGCAAATTTATTGTAGCAATTAAAAGGCTATCATAAAATTTTCCACCCGCAAAAAAAATTAAACAGTAAAAAGGAATAATGTCGTCTTTATATTCTTAGAGGGTTGGCATTACTGCGCAGGAAACGTGAACCACCTCCCCATACTGAATGGGAATATAGGCCTTGCAATCCTTGATCTTAGTGGTTTCTTGGTTATAATCGAATGTTTTCGTAAATCATTTTTTTTAGATATATTTGTAGACGTTTGACAGTATAACCTATGATTTTCCATTAATTTTTTTAATAAAAGTCTCTCTAAATGTTCCTGTAAAATAATGTTATTTCAAATTATAATGATTATGTATAGAGATTTTAATAAGAAGAATTTTATTATGGAAAACATCTTGTTTATATCAGAGAATATTTTGTCTGTTTCACACTTTCCATCATTCAAAGGAAACTACTCCCTGTCTGTATCCATGTTATTCCTGTGGGATCAGTGCGCGTTGGTGCAGAGCTTTCAGTCGCAAGTCTCAAGTGGGATATACGACTTGTAGGTAAAATATTGCTTAACGTATATTCAAATGTAAGGTAAAAAAGCAGTAAGCCACCGATACAGCGGGAGGAGCCTTGCACGAGGCGTTCTGTGACTTTGGGGTGAGCGCCACTGGGATATTTAATCTAGGATTTAAATATGAGTAAAACTGCAATATGTATAGTGTTAGTTACCTTTTTTAACTTACGCAGAAAATCTATGTATTTTGTAAAAGTTGTGTAAATAATCAAAGCTAGTAGGGATTTCTTAAGATGGGGAATTAAACTCACTGAACAACTTCTGTGATTAGTTTTTTTAAATTATCTATATAATATAAGGAAACCTATCTAAGATAGGGTCATACTCTGATTGAGTCCGAAATTTTAAACATTATGTTTCCCGTATGACGTGGATTTTCAATTGGCAAAAACATTTTAAAGCTACTCCTTGTTTTAATCCTAGAGGTTAGCACTACAGCACCCCGTGCATAAAAATGAAGGTTCATAAGTCGATACCAACATAATCAAACGTTTGCCACTGTGACTTATGGATTGTCATGGCAAATGCTGGTCTAACTGGAAATTGATGTATTTGGATAGTACATACAAGTTGACTCTTGCTCTAGTCCAACGTAATTCTGGAAATATAAACTTCTTAAAATTTTCGAAAACTTGTCGATAACGATTTTTCAGAAATATTTCACATACCCATTGGATTACTAAGGTTACCCCAATATAATAATTTCGATGAAAACCTTTAAAGTACATTTGAAAGTTTAAAGATTGTCGAAAACGTGATACTGATTTTTCACAAAACGTTTTGACTCAGGCTGGATTGGTAGAGCTATAAAATCCCCTACACACTAACCTTGGGGAAAATCTTAAAGCAGATTTCGAGAAACAAATTACAATTATATATATATACTTTCCGAGAACTTCATGATAACTATTTTTCAGATAATCTGTACTTAACCGATTTGATTGCAGGTGCTAATAAACCCCCTATATTCCAATTATTGGGAAAATCCGTAGACTATTTTCCCATTATAAATAATTTTAGAAAACTTGTTGACAACGATTTCTTAGATTATTTTCACTTACCAAATTGGATTGCTGAGGTTAAAATCCTCTATACACCATTTTTTGTGAAAATCCTTAGAATAGTTTCCGACAAAAAATTTACAAATTCACATACACACACACACACACACACACACACACACACACACACACACACACACACACGTGTATATATATATATATATATATATATATATATATATATGTATATAATTTCTCAGAACATTTTGAATTAGCCCTTAAAAACCCCTATGAACTAATTTTAGTGAATATTCTTGGAGTATTTACCTAGAAAAAATGTACATTTATACAATTATTAGTCGTTTAAGGATATTATATATATATATATATATATATATATATATATATATATATATATATGTATATATATAATTTCTCAGAACATTTTGAATTAGCCCTTAAAAACCCCTATGAACTAATTTTAGTGAATATTCTTGGAATAGTTACCTAGAAAAAATGTACATTTATACAATTATTAGTCGTTTAAGGATATTATATATATATATATATATATATATATATATATATATATATATATGTATATATATAATTTCTCAGAACATTTTGAATTAGCCCTTAAAAACCCCTATGAACTAATTTTAGTGAATATTCTTGGAGTAGTTACCTAGAAAAAATGTACATTTATACAATTATTAATCGTTTAAGGATATTATATATATATATATATATATGTATTAAAACAACACAGGTTATTCAAATACAAGAATATTTATTATTTTATATCCAAAGCTTTTCGTTTGCAAACAGTACCAACATCATCAGGAATGAAAATTTCATTCCTGATGATGTTGGTACTGTTTGCCAACGAAAAGCTTTGGATATAAAATAATAAATATTCTTGTATTTGAATAACCTGTGTTTTTTTAAATTATTAAACAAGAAAACGTATTATATATATATATATATATATATATATATATATATATATATATATATATATATATATATATTATATATTACTAACATTTGGTGTTTATATTACTTCATTTCATTCTATTTGAACATATTTTTAATGTAGTCGCCCGTCCAAATTTTTCACAAGATTTAGTATAAAAACGTGTCAATGCAATGGGAATGTTTATTTACAAAGAAATAGAGAAATGTAAATCCATTCGTGTTTCTGACACGTGTCAACATTGTAGCACATATTCTACAGTTACTACAACACCTGTCAACCCCGGGTAATGCTGCATTTTACGACAAATCCCGCCAAAGTCCGTTATGACGGGCGTCTGTCTCTCCTCCCTGCCTTATATATTCCTGTTCATCCCTCTCTCTACCAACCGCCCCCACACGACTCTAAAAACACTCTTTAAGCCGCTCTACCCGAATCGTCTAAGCATGAGTGTAGTTATGTATTGAGCGAGGTGAAAACACAGTTTATTATGTATGAACACATACGGTATATAGAACACGAGGTCAACGAACCAAAGCCAATTCTAATATAGCCTACTTGATTTTACTTAACTTAAAGAAATTTATATAAAACAAATAACACATTAACAAATGTATGAAACATGACCACATCGGCTACAGAGTAAGTAATAGCTAATGTCTTTAAGTAGATAATAATATGGTCACGCATAGTAAAATCATATTTAAATATAAACTGTGTCTTATTTTATTATTTTGTAGTTATTCAACAACAAAATAAAATAACATTGTTTAATATAATACCGACCAAATCTGGCTTGTATAGCAAGTGTTTACAAACGTATTGGGTGACTAATATTAACGTAAAGTAGCCCGAGGCGCGTCGCATCGAAAGTCGCTACAACCCTTGAAACATATTTCGCGGTGAGACAATGACAATCCGTGTTTCACGAAACCACTCTTGCGTGCTCTCAGATGAATGACACCGAGTTAATAAGTCTCCCATTGTCTCTTGCAATGGCGCCTCTCACTTTGCCACTGAAGTAGAAATGATACGGACTGCAATAATTGGGGCTGCATTGACTCGAGATGTGTAACAAAAAATGCAGTTATCCATTTCATATTCTATGAAGAAGAAAGTAAAAAATATGCTTCTAAAACAGTTACTTATACATTTGAGTCGTTCTTCTGTCGTTCCTATTAACACATTGTTCTTCGTTGAAGAGTTTCGGATTACCTCCGTTATCAAATCTTCAAAAAAAGCACAGAATTGGCCTTAACGAATTTCTGTACACGTACAGGGACGTACATGAACACACACAGACACACACACACACACACACACATACACACACACACACTGCAACGTCCCCCCACCTCGATACCTCTTTACCGTCCCTACCGCCGCAGCTCCACGCGGTCGTTTTGTTGTGTTGTTTAAATCCTTTCTTGCAGAATACTAGAATTTAATTGTTTACAAGGAAACATATTTATAAACAACCAAAACTCTGCCTATCACCCCGCTGGTAAAACCGTGCTAAACTCCCAGAGTTAAGTGTATGTTTCATGCTCGTAGGGCCAAACCCACAACAAGCCTATTCCCGCTGACTACTATTTAAAATACATATAAACCCTCCTAAATAAGTTTATCAACTGTGTATGGTCTCAGTATAGTCACACATGTCAAATTAATAGTCAGCTGGAAAGAAACACATTTAGAATAATACACATAAAAAACACAGAGTCTTACCACCTGATGATGATCTGCAGAAACAGCAAGGGAACGTGCAAAATATGATTGTGTCTAAAAATACCTATTTTAAAAGGCTCCTGTGTCCTCTTAAACACAATCTGCCAGTAGATAAATCTCTGGACTTTTATTACAAAAAACCAACTAATCTATAGACTAGCTCATGAAATTAGTAGAGCGAAACTCTTTAAAACATTAGGCTTTATCAATTGCCATTTAATGAAATTTAATTAAATTTGTTTACTGATTTGATAATCATTTTTATATTAGTTGGAAAAAGCTAAACAGTTTTTATTGGTTATTTGACACAGGATGGAATGCAAATAATGTTGATTTTTATGACATATTTAACTCTATTTATTGAAATAAAAAAGAAAATTTATCTTTTAAAGTATTACACAATTATATTAGCAAAACAATTCACTGAGTTACTTCTTGTTTCTTATGCTTTAAAAAATTATACTTCGCATATAGATTAATAACATAGACATAACATAAAATTATTTTCAAAATTACACATAATAATATTTTATCTACTATATGGAATTGGTAAATTCATATTTTGTAACCTTTAATTTTTAAATTTATAACATTCGAAAATTTTTCATTTTCTTTAAATAAACGGCTTATGGCCAAAAACCTTTTGTAATTTTAATATTCATTATTTTAAATATTCTGAGCACATAAATTCATTTACTTGGCATACAATTTACTAAAATTTTATAAAGAGTGAAGTCATTGTTTTAAGCTTGCAAATTTGTTTGAATTTAATCAAATTAACTAACTAAATTTGACGTGACTGATTTCGAATAAAGAAAATGACTTGCCAAAGATGTTCTTGCCGGTCCTTGGGGTCCCTCGTCTGGATTCCCTGGTCCTTGGACACCGGAAGTCGCCATCCCTGGTTCGTCGGTGGTGGTTTCCCTCTATTCGAGCGTCCTGGAGGCTGAGTCTGGAGCCTTCATCCTTGGTGGTCCTGGATGTCGAAAGCGCTGAGGTTATTGTCCATCTGGCCTGCTGACGGTCTCTACTCGCGGTCCAGCATAGCGTCCCGCGGCACCTCGTGTTAGAAAATTTTTACAGACTGTCTCTAAAGGCTTAGAGACCAAGTATATATAGCGGTGAATTTAACCTACCGCACCCCGCCTGCAAGTTTGCTATCGCTCGATTTATTCCTTGTACAGGCAAGTCGGGCAACGAATCTGTTTTAGCTTGCATAGTTTGATAATTAATTTTAGAACACTGAAAAATGTCTATTTTATTTAAACGGCTGTAACTTTTTTGTTTCTTAAGTTTTTTGAATTCTGTTTTCTTTAATGTTCATTCTAGGTTATTGTGGTTCTTTTGAAATGTCGATGAAAGTCCTACGTGGTTTGGTTCGAAAAATAGCTTTTTTAGGCACTTAGAATTTTTTCGCTTCACTCTCGATGTTCAAATTTAGTTAGTTATTACAATTTTATTTTATAACATTCTTTAATGTGGCTTAACTATTCTATTTACTGTTTTATTTAATTTTTCCCTCTTTAATAATTGTATAATTCCCTACTTGATTATTTTAAAAACAGCTTTATTTCTAAAAAACAGGAAATTACTTATTTCCCACTTGCGACGGTCTTTCACCCCGTTGCAATTTCCCCGTTTGAGAGGTTAAAAATGTTTTACTTTGTTAAAATGTTTTTTACCAATTCCTTATCTTATTATTACTTAAACTATCTTATCCTATTACAAAATTTTCTTATTATTATTCTCTTGTCTCTCGAGAAGTTTTCACCCTGAAACACTTCAAACACAAGTCAATTAGCAATTTATTAGTCACTTTTGTTTACACTAACTTTTATTTTGTCAAATTACACATCATTCACCACACTGATGGCTGTCATTTCCTTTATATATTTACCACGTCAATTTCATTTTATACTAGTTATGGCTTTAAAAACAATGACTTGCAATTAAAAACCTAACTAATCTTACAGTACTATTTTTTAAACATATTCCATTCATATCTTAAGTATTACGTATTATTGTGTCAGCTGTGGAAGTACAGTTTATCGAGTTTAATTTGTTTATTTTCCGATAAACCTTCCGTAACGGCTAACTATTGCGTGCGTTCCACATTCCAAACTACCTGACAAGGTCAATGAGCTGGCTTGTAAACATTCTAATAAAATACGACAACAATTCGACTTATCATATTAAAACGGAACGAACCTTGCTTTTTAAATTCTCTATCTTTGGAGTGTACAGTTTATAAAACTGGCTTGTGTCCAGATTATCGAAGTCCACTTGATAAATCTTGATTGCTTCTGATTTTAATGCAAAGTTTCTATTGTTGCGACCTTGATCGTTAGTACACAAGTTTTCTTGTCTTATATTGTACAGTGATAGTCTGATCTAACGACCCACTATTTCATGCACACAAATTTCTTGTTTGATTTTGCAAAAGTCTGTCCGCGTATTTGTTGTACAAATTATTAAAATTCGCCTGCTATCTCTCTGATTGTTGCTTGATTTAACCCGCTTGTTTGATTTAAGCAGTGGATGTAGCTCGCCAATGTTTGCTCAATATACACAAAGACTTCCTGAATAATACTTTTGTAATGTTGATTTAGTTATTAACGAGTTTGTTTTTTAGATTTAAACATTTGTCCCTTTATAAATAAGTAGCTAATCTAAAAGTCTAGATTTAGCCTTATTCAATTGCTGCTTATTCTTGTCTTTACATTAAATCATTTTGTTAATCATCCTGACAATTTAATTCCTGCCTGACTTAGTTTATCGCTCGCGTACTGGTTCTATTATTGAACAATATTCTAATTAGGCATTTCTGTACTTTTAGGATTATGATAAGTGTAAGGGTCACATTCTAGAATCCCTTTACCCGTCATAAAACTTCTTAATGTTTTTAATATCATATACAATTTTACAGAATACATTACACGACATTTTATAATTGTTGGCACAGTTGGTTTGATTAACGGTAACAAATCAGGTTATTGTTCCTGAGTTTGTTTCTTATCCCTTAAACATTTCTCTTTAAACATTTTTGGAATTTCCGTAGAACATCCTATTGACATTGTCCTGTTTTAAATACATTTAGGCTTTTTTGCCCTCTACTATTTTGGTACGTCCGGCTTATTTTGCTGCAAGGAATGTTTTTATAAACTCGTTCCCCGCCCGTCCACCGGATATTTCCTTGCGGCCTTGTTTACTAACACAAGTGATTGCCCTTAACCTTGAGCCTTTGTTTACATTTGTTTGACTCGCCGGGTATTTCATTCAAACATCTGGATACTTTATTATAAATTATTTCAACCTAGACAATTCTGGTTTATTTAAAAGTACAGCGGTTATTTATTTGTACTGCCTTTCTTAATAGTATTTAGTTTTAAGATATTTTTTACTCATTCATAAAACCTTTCATTAAACACGTCTGAATAACTGTTTAGCAATTCTGGTAACTCCAACATTTCTTGTTTATTTAATATGCAATGATTATTTGTATTTTCCAACTTAATCGTATTTATTTTTAGATATGTTTTACGCGTTCTGGTTTTCTTTCGGCGTTTTGTGTTACGCCATTGTGCGTAATTCCTGTATTTTATTTTTGTTTTTGATTTATTTTTACTTGGTTTAATTTGATAATTTTTATACTGGTGAGATTTACTTTTAAATTTATTTTTAGCAAACAATTTGGACTTCGTTTTCAAGCAAGATTGGTTAGAATTAAAGTGCTTTGGAATTCTTGTTAAGTCTAACGGATTTGTTTCCCGACAATTAGGTCTTTCCCTAACTTGTTGGAATTTTATTTGTTTCGGCTTGTAGCCATTTTTATTTAATTCGTTGAATCCTCCCTCGTCATTAATTAATTTGTTTGTTGTAGGCTTGGTTAACCCATTTTTTGCTTTGTTTAATCCCGTTAGCTTACTCGATTCCGTTCTTTCACAGTTTAATAATTCACTCTTCCTCGAATTTTCGCACAATTTGTTATTTAAATTTTTGGTAATCTCGTTCTTAACCTTATTCGTTGACAATTGTTTTGATTTTATTTTCTGTTCCCCGCTTGTATCGGTGGAACATTTTACATTTTTAGTCATATTTTTGTTTCGTGTTTGTTTATTTTTTAGTTTGTCATCGCCTAACTCGCACAAGGACCCATCTTCCTGATCCTTTCCCGTGAACAGCCCCTTCTGCACGCTATTCACTATCGGGCACTCCAATGTTGGCTCTACAGGTGTTAATTTGCCGTCGTTAATTTGCCCGTCTATATAAGACGGATCTATTATATTTATTTCCTGTTCCCCGCTTGTAACGTCGGAACATATTACATTTTTGTTAGTATTTTTGTTTGTTATTTTATTAATTTTATTACATCCTATCTCTTGTTTTATATTATTTTTATTATTATTCGATACAAGAAACTCCTGGTGCAGCAGATATCCATCAATCTCATACGTCATGAACGATCTCTCCATGTTTATCCGGGCTTTTAACGCACACAAAGTATTTGCTCCCAAGATGAGGTCAACCCGTAGATTGTCCACAATCAAGAAAACAAATTCCTTTGTGTGTCCGTTTAATGTTAGAGGTAGCATCGTTTGTAATTTGACTCGTTTGCAGGTTGACCCTAATGCTGTGACTATCGCTACATTAGCTATAGGTAGCTCATAGAATAAATTCCCGCTTTGCTTTAGGGCTATGTATTTTTCTGTTTTAATCACAGACATTTGGGCACCTGTATCTACTTGTGCAATTAACTTATGGTCTTTAATTTCGCACTCTATCACTGGACACTGGTCTATATTTTCTAGTGTTATAACCGAGTCAATTCTTTCCTCTAACAAATCGTCCCTAATAGACATGGAAAAACCGCCTAGCCTGATCTTATTATGATGGTAAACCGGCTTTTCCTTCGGTCTCTCGCTCTGAATTATTTTTGGTTTCTTATTGCTTCGGATCTCTAACCTGGTTAACTTATCTCCCTGATTGTTGCCAGAGATCCTTATATTTAGTTTTTTGGCTTGTGGTCGCTTGGTCCGGGGATAGGCGATTTAGGATGAGGGTTTTTAGGATACTTGGTCTCTTGGTATTTTGCGGTATCACCATGGGACCTTGGGTTAGGGTTAGGTTGTTGGTTTGGAGCAACCTGCCTCTGTTGACTTCTTTGAGCGATCCCATTACCATTGCCGTTGTCAGTAACGCTGTCTAGCTGTTGTAGGAAAACTATCGCTTGTTTGATGTT
Organism: Prosapia bicincta; assembly: GCA_036971475.1. NCBI lineage: Eukaryota > Metazoa > Arthropoda > Insecta > Hemiptera > Cercopidae > Prosapia > Prosapia bicincta. The sequence continues at coordinate 161,854 of JBAIZL010000213.1, read as the reverse complement.
ACTTGTGGGGTTTCCCACACTAGCTAGCTGAACGTTACTCCCAAAGTGTTTCATTAACATGAAGATGAGATGGTTCTCTGGGATTATCGGGTCTAAGTTTTTCGCCCTGTTTACCATCATAATAAAATACTCTGCCATAGAGTATGGTCCATTATTATGGTAGCGCCCTTGATTTATCTGTCTGCGTACCCTATCCTGCTGGCGATAACTCCAGAAATGCTCCGTGAATTCCTGCCTGAATTCAGAATAATTTTCTGTATTGTTTTTTATGGCTTTCCACCATGCATCCGCTGCCCCTTTCAAATATCGCTCTACAATTCTTAATTTTGCAGTCTCGTCCATAGTATTGTCTATTTCAGAAAATAGATCTTCTATTTCCCCTAGGAATGTCATTGGATCTTCCTTGTCATTCCCCCAGAACTCAATCCTACGGTACGTAGCCTCCCCGTTCCTGTCTATTACCCTTGGTAAGCAAACTTGTGTTACTATTCCCGCTCCAGCGGTTTGCTTTACCTTTGCGACTTGTTGCTTTACCGTTTTGATGTCCTCTTGGATATCCTGTACTTTCTCGTTTAATTTAGCCGTTTTTGTTTCCGTTTTAGTTTTTAATCTCTCTATTTCCGTTTCATGTTCGCTTAACTTTTCATATATATGACTTGTCTTAGCCTCATTTTCTTTTTGATAGTCATCGAATTTTAATTGGAAAGCCTCCCATAACCGTTGTCTTTCCATTTTCTCTTCGGCTTTTTCTTTCTCTCTCAGTTGTCTCTCTTCCTCTCTCAATCGTTTCTCTTCCACCTTCTCTTTCTCTCTCAATTGTTTCTCTTCCTCTCTCCATTGTTTTTCTTTGTCCTCTCTCTCCTTCGCCCTTTGTTCTGCTTCCTCTCTCAATTGTTTCTCCTCCTCTCTGAATCGTGTCTCTTTTGCATCTCTCTCTTTCTCTCTTTGTCTTGCTTCCGCCTTCTCTTTCTCTCGCTCTTCTTTGTCTTTTTCCTCCTTTGCCTTGAAATAGGCCATCAATTTATCTATCTCGGGTTTAGACATTTTGATTTACTATTTAATATTCAATTATTTATTTATGTACTTATTCCTTTCTTTTCGATTTGGTTTAGGCCAGATGGTTCCTACCCGCTCTTTCGACTAAATCCTATACAAATTTATTTATCTATTTATTTTATTTTTACGCTCTTGGATTTGTTCAATTTATATTATTAAAAAATTTAATTACATTATTTAAAACAATTTGACTTCATTTATTTAAACTATCTCGATTCATTTCTATTATTTAATTATTCAATTTTGATATAGGGAACCTGTTCAAAGGCCCTACCGTATGGGCGCCAATTCTGCAACGTCCCCCCACCTCGATACCTCTTTACCGTCCCTACCGCCGCAGCTCCACGCGGTCGTTTTGTTGTGTTGTTTAAATCCTTTCTTGCAGAATACTAGAATTTAATTGTTTACAAGGAAACATATTTATAAACAACCAAAACTCTGCCTATCAGCCCGCTGGTAAAACCGTGCTAAACTCCCAGAGTTAAGTGTATGTTTCATGCTCGTAGGGCCAAACCCACAACAAGCCTATTCCCGCTGACTACTATTTAAAATACATATAAACCCTCCTAAATAAGTTTATCAACTGTGTATGGTCTCAGTATAGTCACACATGTCAAATTAATAGTCAGCTGGAAAGAAACACATTTAGAATAATACACATAAAAAACACAGAGTCTTACCACCTGATGATGATCTGCAGAAACAGCAAGGGAACGTGCAAAATATGATTGTGTCTAAAAATACCTATTTTAAAAGGCTCCTGTGTCCTCTTAAACACAATCTGCCAGTAGATAAATCTCTGGACTTTTATTACAAAAAACCAACTAATCTATAGACTAGCTCATGAAATTAGTAGAGCGAAACTCTTTAAAACATTAGGCTTTATCAATTGCCATTTAATGAAATTTAATTAAATTTGTTTACTGATTTGATAATCATTTTTATATTAGTTGGAAAAAGCTAAACAGTTTTTATTGGTTATTTGACACAGGATGGAATGCAAATAATGTTGATTTTTATGACATATTTAACTCTATTTATTGAAATAAAAAAGAAAATTTATCTTTTAAAGTATTACACAATTATATTAGCAAAACAATTCACTGAGTTACTTCTTGTTTCTTATGCTTTAAAAAATTATACTTCGCATATAGATTAATAACATAGACATAACATAAAATTATTTTCAAAATTACACATAATAATATTTTATCTACTATATGGAATTGGTAAATTCATATTTTGTAACCTTTAATTTTTAAATTTATAACATTCGAAAATTTTTCATTTTCTTTAAATAAACGGCTTATGGCCAAAAACCTTTTGTAATTTTAATATTCATTATTTTAAATATTCTGAGCACATAAATTCATTTACTTGGCATACAATTTACTAAAATTTTATAAAGAGTGAAGTCATTGTTTTAAGCTTGCAAATTTGTTTGAATTTAATCAAATTAACTAACTAAATTTGACGTGACTGATTTCGAATAAAGAAAATGACTTGCCAAAGATGTTCTTGCCGGTCCTTGGGGTCCCTCGTCTGGATTCCCTGGTCCTTGGACACCGGAAGTCGCCATCCCTGGTTCGTCGGTGGTGGTTTCCCTCTATTCGAGCGTCCTGGAGGCTGAGTCTGGAGCCTTCATCCTTGGTGGTCCTGGATGTCGAAAGCGCTGAGGTTATTGTCCATCTGGCCTGCTGACGGTCTCTACTCGCGGTCCAGCATAGCGTCCCGCGGCACCTCGTGTTAGAAAATTTTTACAGACTGTCTCTAAAGGCTTAGAGACCAAGTATATATAGCGGTGAATTTAACCTACCGCACCCCGCCTGCAAGTTTGCTATCGCTCGATTTATTCCTTGTACAGGCAAGTCGGGCAACGAATCTGTTTTAGCTTGCATAGTTTGATAATTAATTTTAGAACACTGAAAAATGTCTATTTTATTTAAACGGCTGTAACTTTTTTGTTTCTTAAGTTTTTTGAATTCTGTTTTCTTTAATGTTCATTCTAGGTTATTGTGGTTCTTTTGAAATGTCGATGAAAGTCCTACGTGGTTTGGTTCGAAAAATAGCTTTTTTAGGCACTTAGAATTTTTTCGCTTCACTCTCGATGTTCAAATTTAGTTAGTTATTACAATTTTATTTTATAACATTCTTTAATGTGGCTTAACTATTCTATTTACTGTTTTATTTAATTTTTCCCTCTTTAATAATTGTATAATTCCCTACTTGATTATTTTAAAAACAGCTTTATTTCTAAAAAACAGGAAATTACTTATTTCCCACTTGCGACGGTCTTTCACCCCGTTGCAATACACACACACACACACACACACACTATAACGGGCTTAAATTGAGAATTTAATCGTTACAATGGAAATTTTAAATATAAAAATATAAAATTTTAATTTTCGATAGTAAATATAAATACAGTGCCATAACCAGCTATTTCAAATTGTTTTGTAAAGTAGAGCCACTTTCAAAGGGGGGGGGAGTTTTTTTCATTGATTTGAAGGAGATAAGCGACAAAGAAAAATAGAAGAAATGTCAAAATTCACGTAGAAAGTTCATCGACTATTAAAAGTGTGCAGAAAGAAAAAATATGAAGGTCATCAAGAATAAGAAAATCTCTAAAGCCCAAAATTTAAAAGGTTATGACCAAATATAAATGTTGTATTAAAATAACGATGCTACCAACCACCGGAAGCTGTGACGTAAATGATTTTAAGGGGAGGAATTGAATCATATTACGTCACCTTTTAACAAATATGTTGATTAGACCAGAAACAACAGGTGAGGTATTGGGTGAGTGTGGAGGTTGAAGAAGGGAAAGTGAAGAAGGTTTAGCGGGTCAAGGACTATAGCCAACGCACGACGGAATTTCAAACCACTCCGTTTTTAAAAGTGTTAAAATCCAACATCATATGCTAAGTGCGGGGAATAGGTGGCTGCAATAATATAACGTTGCAATTCTCAAGCCTTTTTTAGGGTTTTCGGTCTCTAAAATTGGCTAAAATCAAACTAAATATAGTGCATTTCTATAGATCAAAAACAGGAGGGTTTCGCAGTTCATAAGCCTTAAATTGTTTCTTAGAAGATATTAGGCCAAATAAAAGTAAACACCAAGTTATTAGGGAACGAAGTTGAAACTGGGAATAAAATCAGACCGGGATAAGAAGTGTAAACTTTAAAAATATTAAATTCGCGGTCACGCGTGACAAATGAAAGAATTGAAGAAAGCAGACCATTGAGAGAATCTTCGTGAGTTAGGTTTTTTTAAAATAAAGTCCAGTGACTGGTTCTCTGACAGATTTTGGCCAGCGTTAGCACAGGGCTAACTTCAGTCGGCGATGTTTGTTCAAAATTTGCGTGAAGGTTGTAGGACCGTCGCAACACACATACACACATACACATATAGGTATATATATATATATATATATATATATATATATATATATATATATATATACATATATATATATACATATATATATTATATTATATATAATAATGTATATTATATATATATATTAATATACTTATATATATATATATATATATATATATATATATTAGTATATATTAGTAATATATTAGTATATATATTAGTATTATATATATATATATATATATATATATATATATATATATATATATATATATATATATATATTCTTAATATTTTACGTTATCCATTGTTTTTCCATTGCACTGACTTTATGAAGTTAATATATTATTATTGTAAGTAATTTATCCACCAAACAACGTATACAGAAGACATACTATTCAAAACCAGAAAAATTAAGAAAAAGTAATCAGTGATTCGACAATGGTCAAGTGACCGAAAGGCGCCTCATCACGCCTTCATTGCACTTAATGGTAAAATCATTGCACTTAATGGAGGACAAAATTACTTACAATAGTAATATATTATCTTCATAAAGTCAGTGCAACGGAAAAATGGATAACGTAAAATATCAAGAATGTAACACCTACCAAGGTAAACAACTGTACCGTAAATATCTTAACCTCAAAATCTCCAGAATTGCATCAACAAAATACACTTTAATAAAATATGCTTAACACCTAATATAACACCAAAATACGCTAAATTACACATAAAAAGTTAACAAAACACTATTATGAAACAACTGTAACGCACTTTACATAGGGAAAACAACCAGATCATTTAAAATTACCAGATTTGAAGAACATTATAGAGCATTCAAAAACAAAAATTCAAAAGTATCAAATGTTGCAGCACACCTAATATCCCATAAACATGAAATAACAAATTACGAAAATAACCTAACCATACTTGAAATAAATAATAACCCAATAGAACTAAACTCACTAGAAAAATACCACATTTATAAAAACATACACAACAATTTAATGAATCTACAAACAACATATACAGAAGACATACTATTCAAAAACATAATACACAAGACTCAAGAGGAAACGTATATGACGACAACAATTACCAACACGACGGACTCAACATCCGCACCAGAAAAATTAAGGAAAAGTAATCAGTGATTCAAGGTAAAATCATTGCAGTTAATGGTGGATAAAATTACTTACAATAGTAATATATTAACTTCATATATATATATATATATATATATATATATATATATATATACATTTGAAGTTTCTTGATGTAATCATCTTGAATTCACTGATTAAACTAATTTTACACTACTTAACTAAGTGAATAAGTATTCACTTAGTTAAGTAGTGTAAAATTAGTTTAATATATACATTTCCTACTTAGGTCAACCAAAAAAATTGTATTATAATTACTTTTGCCAAATAAATTATTATACTGTATGAATAAGGTAACATAACCTAATTAAAATGTCATGCCCACCCTATAACCTATAACATAAAATCAGCTGTTATATGAAAGGACAGGCTATTACCAAACGGACGATATTGAGTGCCTTGCCCTTTTTTTGGTAAGTTTGTTTTCCATATAAAATTGAAATGTAATCATTAATGAATTTATTTAAGGAATTAATATTTGAAAAGCTTCTATCAACTTCTATTCTATTTTAAACCACATGAAATTTGTAGATAGATTGCATACCTTACGCCGTTTCTAAAAACGGAAATTTTTTCCCCATTGAAATTCATTAAATGTAATTATTGAAATAAACATTTAAAAAAATGTTTGAACATCAAGTGACGTCCACTATAGGTGTAAAAAGTATATTTGAACATGGGTGCATGAATAGAAAATATTTTGTTGACGGTTAAAATTTTTTTCAAGATATATAAAGGAGAGTGTAAACTTTAGAAGGTATTAAATGAATAATCATAATCATTTAAACGTTTTATTTTTCCTTTTGAACTTAGTAAAATAACTGTATCCCGAAATTCAATTGATTTTATTTCATCCATAAAGCTTTTTCTATCGTCATCTTTAATTGAGTATTATTAACAGATTACACTTATTGTAAACATTATGTTCACACATTACAATCTTAGTAAATTTATTGCAATTAAAAGTTATAATTTTCTGTTGCTTTTATTACGTTTACTAACGTAGTTTTTCCTTTTCTTTATTGATAGGTGAGATGTGTACGGATTGTATACTGTGTGCCAGGAGCTCTTTATTGTTCTCTACCTCCTCCATAATACTAAATAGACATGGATGGTTACCTACGAACCCAATGACTCCACGGATCCCACTTCGTACTCTTAACCCTTCAACCAAGGTGGAATACGTCACCACAACTTAGGGGGCTGATATAAGACCTCAGGACCTATTCTGTATTTCAGATTGTAATTTTGTAATATGCACTCTAATGATAGTAACATGGTCACCAGAGTGTACATAAGAGTTTAATCTAAGGTAAGTTGTAATTTTGTAATATGACACTCTAATGATAGTAACATGGTCACCAGAGTGTACATAAGAGTTTAATCTTAGGTAAGTTGTAATTTTGTAATATGACACTCTAATGATAGTAACATGGTCATCAGAGTGTACATAAGAGTTTAGTCTAAGGTAAGTTGTAATTTTGTAATATGACACTCTAATGATAGTATCATGGTCACCAGAGTGTACATAAGAGTTTAGTCTAAGGTAAGTTGTAATTTTGTAATATGACACTCTAATGATAGTATCATGGTCACCAGAGTGTACATAAGAGTTTAGTCTAAGGTAAGTTGTAATTTTGTAATATGACACTCTAATGATAGTAACATGGTCACCAAAGTGTACATAAGAGTTTAGTCTTAGGTAAGTTGTAATTTTGTAATATGACACTCTAATGATAGTATCATGGTCACCAGAGTGTACATAAGAGTTTAGTCTAAGGTAAGTTGTAATTTTGTAATATGACACTCTAATGATAGTAACATGGTCACCAAAGTGTACATAAGAGTTTAGTCTTAGGTAAGTTGTAATTTTGTAATATGACACTCTAATGATAGTAACATGGTCACCAGAGTGTACATAAGAGTTTAGTCTAAGGTAAGTTGTAATTTTGTAATATGACACTCTAATGATAGTATCATGGTCACCAGAGTGTACATAAGAGTTTAGTCTAAGGTAAGTTGTAATTTTGTAATATGACACTCTAATGATAGTAACATGGTCACCAAAGTGTACATAAGAGTTTAGTCTTAGGTAAGTTGTAATTTTGTAATATGACACTCTAATGATAGTAACATGGTCACCAAAGTGTACATAAGAGTTTATTCTTATTTAAGTTGTAATTTTGGTTAGTATTTTATTATTTCTGTTGTATTTGGGTTTTTCCAATATTTTTACTCTAATATATTGTACCACTGTACTCTTGATATTGTATATACTTATATGTAATTTATTTATAAATTATCATAGAAGCTTTTGTTTGCACATTCCATTAGGTCTTTCGACGCCATATCGTCTGATAGTATAGTTTCCACAACATTATTTATTACAAATAGCATAGGTTTGAATGCATCCAAAATTTCAAAATTAATATTATATTTTTGAATTTTTATAAAACAACATATCCCGAAAATTTTAAAAAATTGGATACGAAATAGCATACAAAACTAATAATAAATTACAATACAAAATACAACACAACACCAACAACAAAGATAAACTACAAGCACCAGGAGTATACAAACTGAACTGCGACGAATGTAACAAATTCTACATTGGACAAACAGGTCGCAGCTTTAAACAAAGAGACAAAGAACACAAACAGAACACCAACTCAACATTTTACAGCCACATAAAAGAAACAGGACACAAATACACAGACATTTACCATAACCTAGAAATCCTACACATCAATATAAAAGAACCACATCTCAACACACTAGGACAATATGAAATTTACAGACACACAAAAGCACAAAGTACAAACATATTAAACGAACAAACACAATACAAATCACAGATACTCTTTGATACTATCGAAAACCAACCTTTAAAACCGTCACCGCTTGACCCAACATCTCCAATCAGAAGACACTGATGAAGATCGGCACATAGCGATCGAAAACGTTCTGTCTCAGTAAGTTTTAACAAATTTACAAAATTTAAAGTTCGGATAGTCATAAACTATTGTTTAAGTGATTAATAATATTAAATCTTAAAGTGTTACTTTATTACATGAAATTTCTTCTTAAACAAAAGGTAATTTTATTAGTAATTTATTGGTTTTGGCTTTTCTCACAGAAACGTTGTGTTGGGTCTAATAAAGCGATTTTATAACCTTATTAAGCCTGCGTTCTGTCTAGAAAACACTTCATTATTTCTGCGAAAGGGAGGCAAATCTAATACACTCACGCTTGAAGACCTAACAAAGTGTGTAGTGACATCTGACTGTGATTACACGAAGCATGTAATTACACAGATTAGACACAAAGTGAAGAGTCTATAGGTTATTTTACACTATATACTGGCACAGTTGTATTATTGTTTTGGAAAACGAGTTAAAAGAAATGAGAAATCATTTTTTTAATATTTAATTCCCAACGTACCATAAAACATCAAATTTTATCAACACGTTTAGTATATATTTGCATTTACCACGTCCGCGCTGCGGTTGTAGTAATATAAATTTTAGTGCTAATAAATCAGCAAGTTTTATTACGTAATACTCTCGCTAGGAGGCTTGCGTACTTAGTTGCTGCAGGCTTATCACACGTGTTTCGAGATTATTAGGCCGCGTCTGAATGAAGAATTCAAACATAACTTAACACAAAGTTAATGTGATGGTCTAACCTATTCAATGATTTAAACGTTACCCCGGGTAGCGGGCGGACACCCCTTGGGTAGCGGTTACTCTGGGTAGAGATTAGAAGCCTCTATCTATTATAGGTAGCGTTCTGACAGCTCTGTTCACTTCAGGCAAAGTGTAGGAGCCTAGCATCGTTCCAGCTAGTGGACAACACTTGTCCACACTCCGCCGAGTAGAAATACCTCTCTGCCCGCTTGAGACCATTATTAGCGGTATCAGGATCACTCCTATCTAACTCCAGCTCCCTCCTCTGAGAGAGATCTAACTGATCCGCTAAAGAGAGTAGCCTTGCTACATTCACTCGTGACGTCATAATATTACAACCTTTAGGTAGGGGCACTAGAACGTTATATGTCCCACCCTATATTCCCATCCCTTTCCTATCCTGCAACACTACTACATTGTTAGTACAATATTTCTAAAGAGATAAATGAGAACCACAAACATAAATAAAATTATAGAGCAAGAGGAAAATGTTGGTACAAGCCGCCCTACTTTACAAGAAACCTCAGAAAATAGAAACCCTTCTGAAGTTATTAATAACTTAAAATACCAACTATTTTGTATAGTTTCATACAATTAGAGTAAATGTTATTTATTCAATGTTTCATACATTGAAGCACGAATTGTAAACGAATTCTCTTTTCCATACCTTGGAAGCAACTGACTATACAACAGCAACTATACAATAATTACGTTATATACTCTGTATATTATACAATAATTACGCATGCATTAATTACAGTATACACAAGAAAATATTTATACTGTACACTACACAATAAATACATTATACACTGTACGCAGGATTAAGATCCTGCAGGATATATTTCTTCTTGTTTTATTTCCAGTTATATTCTTTATTGTTTCTTCTCTTTAGATATGTTCCCGTGTGCCTCGAAAAACATATATATATATATATATATATATATATATATATATATATATATATATTTGTAATTTATATTACATATTTTATATATTTACGGCAAAAATTTATATAATTCCTATTTACTGATTTATTTGCGTTTATACAAAAATAAACTTTATTAATTTTTTAATGAAAATTTCTCTTCAGTTATATGAGAAGCATAGACACAAATAAAACACAGAGCAGCCCACATAAAAACTTCTCTATTTTACACCCAGCGCTTTTGAAATAAAATATAATTTTTGTATTTTGATTAAAACTTTGTAAAATCACCACAAACACGATTCTGTACGAGAAGAAAACATCTTCACCTACTCCAGGCAATCGCCATCAGCGCCTACAATTATATCTACACGCAATAGGTTCGTCAAGTATTACAAAGTTCCGACTTAATTAGATTTTTTTTTCTTTTTTTTTCCTGGCGAAAAACCAATTGTGGTTATCATCGCCAAACAAAATCTAACACGGAAGGCAATATTTTTAATAATACCAAATAAATTTAAATAGAACACAAATTTCAAAACAACATCAATAAATAACAAAAAACGACAATAAATCTATAACAATGAAAAAATTCTTAAAAAACTATAAATAACAAAATAACAACAAAGAACAATATAACAGTAAATAAATAATAACAATATGTAAAACAATAATAGGTAACAATTTACCAATAAATAAATCTCAATAACAATAATAAGAACACAAAATAAATTAAATTAAGATAAATAAAAGAAACAGGATTATATGTATAAATAAAAAAATATATTTATGTATTAAATTTTAAAAAATATTTTCAAGTGGTGCAAGAAAGTGATGACTCGGTCAATGGCCGAGGCATCGTCCCTTAACACCACCTTCAAACTCCCTTTTAAATTAAAAAGGTCACGAATATTGCTTAAATTAACACAGTCTACTAAAATATGTTTTATTGTGAAGATATCACCGCAATATTGGCAAATTGGTGGATCTTCACGACTCATCAAATATCCATGAGTTGCAAAAGAGTGGGCAACGCGAAGGCGTGTAACCACCACTTCCTCCCTACGTTTTGAACGAATTGAAGACCTCCATGGACGGACGGTATCTTTAATATCCCTCAGCTTATTCTGAATCACGGTATGCCACTCGTCATTCCAAGCAGCGAGCAATAAATGTTTCGCGAAACACACATAATCAGATGCCATAACTAGTTGAGTAATAGGCACCAAACTTGTAGCTTTCTTCGCCGCTTCATCCGCTTTTGTGTTTCCAAGTATTCCGCAATGTCCAGGAACCCAACAGAAAGTTACCCCCACACCCCCCAATTGAAGCCTGTGTACAGCACACAAAATGTCCCCAACTAAAGGGTTGTTAGAGAAAACATCCTGAAGAGCCTGAAGAGCACTTTTGGAATCCGAACACAAAAGATAATGCGAAGATCGAGATTGAATGACGGTCAAAGCTTTAAAAATAGCAAATAGTTCTGCCGTGAAAACACTGCAAGCTGAGGGCAATCCGTACGTGTAGGTACGTCCAGACGCATAAAACGCACACCCAACGCCATGGTCCAGTTTAGATCCATCCGTGAAAATAATCTCACTATACTGGTGGGATCTGTATATTGCCAAAAACTCCTGGTTGTACACCACATTAGGAGTATTGGTTTTTATAAAACTGGACAGTGAAAAATCGAAGCGGGGCGTTTTTATTATCCATGGAGGTAGACAGCACATCGATCGTTCAAACGTAGTAGGAAGTTCCGACTCTAGATTATCAATTATGCGCGACGTCCGAGTACCGAAAGGGGCGGTTGAACGTTCGCGTGCAATATAAGATGGTTCGTAGCGGTTATTAAACACTACATTAAATGCCGGATGTTTAGGTTTGCTTCGAAGACCAGATATATAAGATATTTGTAGCATCTGACGTCGTCTTGAAAGAGCGGGTTCCCCAGCCTCGACAAGAAGACTAGGGATTGGGCTAGTTCTAAATGCACCAGTAGCAAGTCTAAGTCCAGAGTGGTGGACAGCATCGAGAGTTTTCAGAACTGTAAGTCGTGCGGATGAATAGGCTTGACAGCCATAATCAATGCGCGATCTAACGACCGCGCGATAAAAGCGAAGCATACTAGTTCTGTCTGCTCCCCAATTCGTACCACTAAGGACTCTTAACATATCCAATTTCTTGTTGCATCTCACCTTCAAATCACGAACATGTGGGATCCATGAGAGTCTTTTATCAAATAAAAGACCTAGAAATCGAACACTATCCGTGGTTTGAAGTTGAATCCCATGAAGATAAAGGGTCGGCTCCTGGTGTTGCCTACGACGACTAAATGCTACACACTGGGTCTTCGAAGCAGAGAATTTAAAACCTGTAGTTCTTGACCATTCCTCTAATCTACTTATTGCTAACTGCAAAGATCTTTCCGCAGTTACCATACTACGAGCAGGCACATATATACAAAAGTCATCTACAAAGAGTGAACAGTGAACCGGAGATCGTATATAACTCGTGATACTGTTTATTGCAACGGCAAATAGCGTGACGCTCAGCACGCTGCCCTGCGGTACACCATTCTCCTGTTTATAACTGTTTGAATACGTGCCTCCAAGACGAACGCGGAAAGATCTATTTGAAAGAAAGTTAGCTATGAATGCTAAGACATTTCCTTGTATACCCCATGATTTTAAAGTGTTCAGAATTCCTCTTTTCCATGTCATATCGTATGCCTTCTCAAGGTCGAAGAAAACAGCAACGAGTGTTTGACGCAAGAGAAAGGCATCTTGAATAGCGGATTCTAACAAAACCAATTGGTCAACGGATGATCGTCCTTGCCTGAAATCACACTGTTCGTTGCAAATAATTGTTTCTAGGTACCAGACAAGACGGCGGTTGACCATCTTCTCCAGTAGTTTGCATAAGACGCTTGTAAGGGATATAGGTCTATAACTACTGGGATTGGTTTTGTCTTTACCTGGCTTCAAAAGAGGAATTACAGTCGATTCAAACCATGCATCGGGGAAAGAGCGCTCCTCGAATAAACGATTGTATATTCGAAGGAGGACAAGTTTCGCAGATGACGGAAGATGTTTCAGCATGGAGTACACAATGGAATCAGGACCTGGTGCAGAGTCCTTCGTTGACTGAAGAGCTGACTCCAATTCCCCTATAGAGAAAGGACTGTTTAAAGGAGAGTCCCCAGACAACCCAACAGTAAACGGTATTGCTTCTTCCTTCAGTTTATAAATCTGGAATAATCTATTATAGGCTGTAGTAGCAGAAAAGTTAGAAAATGATTTTCCAAGTACATTAGCAATATCAACACGATTTGAGATTATTCGTCCATCCGGTTGCTTCAGCGCAATGGCTGGCAACGGAAGGGAAGTACCACAAACTGATCTTAGTTTCCTCCACACTGTGGAGGACGGAGTTGTTCCTGTAATTGTGCTAATGTACTGTTCCCAAGAGTTCTTTCTACTCAGCCTAAATATCCTCCGTGCTTTCGCACGGAGTATTTTATATTCCTGAAGGTTTCCATTTGTTGGGTGTCGTTTAAATTTCCTAAGAGCTCTTCGTCGTAAACGGAGGATTTCTGTGCATTCATCGTTCCACCACGGCACACGCGGTCGGCGTAGATGCTCAGAGGTTTTCGGAATGGTCTTTTCAGCGGCATTTAAAATTGCTTTCGTAAAATTTTCTATATTTTTATCAATGGGTGTCAGATAATCCATGTCAAGTGATACAAGGTAATTCGAGTAGGAGTCCCAGTTGGCTTTTTGCAAAATCCAACGGGAGTTTCGATCATAACAGGGTTGGGAATCACATAAATTGATCTTAATGGGCACATGGTCGCTTCCATACAAATCATTGAGTACCGACCATGTGCATCTAGTAGCTAATTGAGGGCGGCAGATCGATAGGTCAACAGCTGTCCATCCACCAGTAGATGCTGCTAAATGGGTAGGCGAACCGTCATTTAGCAGACATAAGTCCAGTTCCGTTCTCACACTCTCCACAAGTTCACTTCGAGAATTGCTAGTCGGAGATCCCCAAGACAAATGGTGGGCATTGAAATCTCCTACCAATAAGAACGGAGTCGGTAACTGGCTTATCAAATTCACTAAATCCCTGTGTTGCAGATTTTCATGTGGTGGCAAGTAGACACAACACACAGTGATTTTATAGGGGACAGCTGTTTGAACGGCTACTGCTTGTAAAGGAGTTATTAAGTTTAGAGAAACAGCATCGATACAGTCACGGGCTAGGAGGGCTACGCCACCTCTAGCTCGATCTTCTGTAACGAAGTCCGACCTAAAAACTGAATACTCCCTTAAATGGAAATTATGCGATTCGTGGAGATGTGTCTCCTGTAGACATACAAACATTGGATACACATCTCGCACGAGTACTTTAAGTTCTTCTATGTGACTCCTAACACCGTTGACGTTCCATTGTATCACTGACTTCCTAAGCAAAGACATTTATTAGCTTAACAAAGGATTTATTTGACACCCATTGGTGCTCTCTCCTTTCTTGCCTGGGACGTTTTTAGACGTCTCAGGCTTACGTTTCTCAGATTCCATATCCACCCGTTCAGGGATGGAATCTGAGGAGGTTTTGGGTTTAGGAGGTTTAGGTTTTACATTCCCTCCTTTGTTTAACACCCGGTAACGACGGTGGCGATGTGGTCTGACGTAACACTGGTTTACGTGGTTTCGGTTTTTCCAACGTCTTCTGCACAGAAGGTTTATTACCCGTTGATAATATCTTCTGCACAGAAACACAAGGCTCACTTAGTGATTTATTTCGTGCTCTAATCCCCCCAGTGGAAGAAATAGGTACACGAGGTAAAACACTATCCATTGCTGCAGGTTGTACCAAATTTAAAGACGGACCATTTGTGACTAAGCACAAAAGGCGAGACACTTGTTCAGTTAGAACTTCAATTTTTTTCGACAGCTCGGCACAGTTGTTACAGGACGATTTGGAAGCGGTCAGAGTAGCGGCATAAGTCTTACTGTCTGCCTTTGGCTGAGTAGATCTATACATTTTCTTGGCGTCTGGAAACGACAGCTTGTCTTTCGCCATGATGCCTAGGATAGCTTTCTCTTCCTTAAAAGTAGGGCAGTTGTAGGATCGCGCTGGGTGGTTACCACCACAGTTAGCGCATTTCGGAGAATTAACACATTCCTTATCATCATGGCCTTCAACGCTGCATATACCGCATACGTTCTGCTTCGAACAGGTAGAGCTGATATGCCCAAAACGCTGACACTTAAAGCAGCGCCTAGGGTTAGCCACGTATGGTCTCACTGAGATCCTTTGGTAACCTGCATGCAAGTATTCGGGTATTTCCGGTTTTCCAAAGGTTACGATAAAAGACGCTGTTGCTACTTTTTCTCCTTTGTCCATTTTCATTATAGGAATAACGTCCGTAACTAACTGAGAAGACAGTTCGGACTTTATTTCATCGATTGGGAGGTGCATTAAATCCCTACATGTGATGACCCCCTTTGAGTAATTCAAGGATCTGTGGGGAGCCACAGATACCATGACCTGGTCAAAGAAGGAGGTCATTTTTGATAGAGAACGGGTTTGTCTGTCGGTGGAAGTCGCAACTAAAAGTGTTCCGTTTCTAAGTTTCTTAATAGAGGCTACTGGGCCTCCAGCACACGCAGTAATAGCCTTGTTAATTAGGAAAGGAGAAACTTTTGAAAGATCTTTCCCTTCTTCGGCACTAGAAACAACTAAATATTTTGCTGATGGCAATGTCTGCGACGTTGCCACCATCAACGTTTTACTCAAATCCTTGTTAATATATTCGTCAGGAGAATCCTGGCGCGTTCTTTTCAAACTAGTCATATTTGACGGGGTTTTTGATTCCATAAATTTTTTAAGCCAGCCATCGTGTCAAGCGTTACGGGCGAGACTATAGGAACGGGTACACCCTTGGATCACATTAGGATCATTTCAAACACTCAGAACTTTGAGGCCTATAGCTTTTCTCCTTAGCTCGACTGGATGGGCATCAGTCGAGAACTCGTAATACTGTGCACAGGCTCCGACACCCATGCACCACGGACACTCCCTGACCAAGGGCCGAAGCGGCTGGTAGACCAGAAACCGCGCTTACGTCTTCGGCAGAGCAAGCTCACATCAGCGTCCCAGACCAGAGTTTGTCAAGCTCTGAACTTTTCAACACTCCCAACGCGCAACGGTTCTGACCAGTCAAAATTCCCTAAGAGAAGTTGTAAGTGTTGAAATGTGTATGGGTCGTGTTGGTGTATATATGTGTGTATGTGTATGCTTTGTGAGTGGTGTAGTGTTAGGCTAGGGTACCGCGAGGGACGCCAAATCCCTCGTAGGTGTGGCTAGTCCGCACCCCCCTGCGGGCGACTTAATTAGAAGCTATCTAACTTATAAAACTCACTTCGTCACAGCGTTCGTCAGTTATTCATCTTACGAAGTTTTGTATTTAATCCATCGCTTACTAAAGAATTTCTTGACGTTGAAACTTTCATAAGTTTTAAAATATCTAGTTGCAAAGATCTAAAGCGTCCATTTACTTTTTGCCTCATAACACCTGATGTAGAAACATGTAGACAATATAAATGTGCCTTCATAAATACCTAGAGTAGAGCTTCATCAGAGATATATTCACTTTGCAATGGACTAGCAAACGTTTAGTAATAAAAGTGCCACTGTAGAATGTTTTATATTCATTATGAAATTTTACTTTTTCAAATGAACTTGTTTAAAGATCATTAACAAAGTATAGTTTTGTTTACTTAGTGTTACACTTGCTAAAACTTATCTCTTGTAACTCTAATTGCTATATCTCAAGATATTAATTAAAACACAACTCATTTATAAATTTATGTACGTTTCGATTCACAAGACATCATCACCCGAGATTATAACCAACTACAAAGACATTAAAGAAACAAACTCATTGTAATAAAGTCTGTTTTGTAACTTCACGATATCTATTCCCTCTGATTACGTACGTTGGGAATTCACATAACTTCGTAAATAGTTTATTATTTTGATACTATCTTCTTTTTGTCTTATTATAATTAAATTATTTGTAATATTGTCTTTGGGCTTATTAAAGGTTTTTTCAAACAGGGCAATCTTTCTTGCGAACTTACTTCCTTAAATTCAAACCCTTTTATTTCCTTAAACATGTTTTAATACTGAAGAATGTCACTATTATATTGATTTAACTTTAATTTTAACTTGCGATATAAATTTATTATAATCATTTTTGAACATTTTCTTATAATTCTTTTTGTGAGAGTAAATATTTTTTATTACACTAATAGAAATTGTTCTTCTTACATAATTTATAGTAACTTTATGTAATTAATAAACTAATTAACAAATTGCTGAAATAACCTATTTATTCAATATTTTCGTTAATTCATTATATATTTATAAATAAATTTGTTGAGCACTGTGGACTCATTTTTTTGCTAAATAAATAAAACCCTCTAACCACAATACAAAAATCTTTATTTCACTACAATTAGTCTATGTACATTTCGATTAAATGGTAATTATCTTCAGAAGTACGTTTTAGCAGTACCATGTTAATCCAATTCTACATAAAGTAGTTGTAGTAAAATAAAGATTTTTGTATTGCGGATAGAGGGTTGTATTTATTTACCTTATATTTAAAATATTTGCATTTATTTTTGTATATAAATACATAAATGTATTATATACATTTTGTACACATATATATATATATATATATATATATATATATATATATATATATATATATATGTATATATGTATATATATATATATATATATATATATATATATATATATATATATATATATATATATATATTTGTATATATATATATATATATATATATATATATACATATATATATATGTATATATATATATATATATATATATATGTATATATATATATATATATATATATATATGTATATATATATATATATATATATATATATATATATATGTATATGTATATATATATATATATATATATATATATATATACATATATATATATATACATATATATATATATATACATATATATATATATATATATATATATATATATGTATGTATGTGTCTTTGTGTGTACTTTTTAATAATGTAACAGCTGATATACCAGGTATGTTATATATATATATAAATCATATTTATTATTATATTTTAACCCGAAACCGGAATTACGATATTTTTAGGAATAAACCAAATTCAGAAGAAACAGTGAAAGGGTTGTATTATACACAAAATTTCAATAGGTTTCAGAGATAGACAGTATAATGAACGAAACAGAAGAATGTTATATTTAGCTCTAGGCTTAAAGCTATAAAGGCTTAAATAAGTCTGTTGTGTTTTTTTTTTGTCGAAGAAAAGGAGAAGTCTCTTTTTAAGCGAAATTGCGTTAACGCTAAGAGTCGATGTTGACTATTCTACGTACGTAGCTTTACATCATAGGCAATCGCAGTCTCCGAGTGGCTTACCCTCTGCTCGCTGTCGTCGTCTCCTTCACCTTCACTTTCGTCTGACAGTTTGTCCGGTTCTTTCAAAACAATTTCTTAGTTGTTGAAGAAATACAAAACTGTTCAATTTTCAACCGGTCTTACTTCGAGTCGGTGATCGTAGAATTCCCCAGTGAAACTCAACGGGAAAATTTAACAACACATTCACTATTGTCTAAACGTATCAACACTTCAAGTTTGTCTTGTAGTGTAACCGAAGTATGTATCCTTTTCGAACCCATTTCCTTAGATTCACATGAAGAAATGAATATAGTAAACAACACAGATTCTAATGCAAGAAGTAGCTCTCAGAGTTGTTAAGACATGTAATTCCTCCCCCATTTAATTGGGATTTTAGCGTTTTAGAAAATAGGGTAGCTTTTTAGTACTGTTTTGTACGTTGTATTTATTAATTATGTTTATTTTGGTAAAACTTTCGCGCAATCCAAAATGGATCCGGTCCCGTTCATTTCGGGCTATCGGGACTCCACAATACTAATTTGTTTTATGGAAATAATTTATACAATAATAAACAACATAATAATTTAGTTATTAATTAAAAAACAACTCATATTCCGCCTTCCTAATGCCTTTTATTTCCCCTTATATAACTAAGCAAACAATATAAACATTGTAATAATGTCTTGTTTCCTCCGTTTCATTAAAAACTTAATTAACGTAATAATATTGCGACCGGGTTTACGTCTCAGGCGTAACACTGCTGTTAACACAAAGCGGGATTATTTCCCGCCATTATTCATGCGGTTGTGCTTAAACACCGGGCACGGTTAAACGAACTTTTCATCAGTAATATCAGTTCTAATAATATCTTTTTGAAACATCACAATACTTCAAAAATAATTAAACGTTATTTCGTTTTGTCCCTGCGTCAATAATTATCTCGGATTGTTTCTCAAACCTAGACACAAACTATGAATTTTAGACCATTAGACTTTACAATTTATAAGTTCTCTTTTATTTATTTCCCTTCTGAGTTCTTCTTTTATTCTAAATTATTTGATAGTGTTTAAATACAGTGCGTTCAAAAATTCCCTCCGCAAGGCTGGATAAAGTAGCGACCTTGCTTTACTCACCTCTAAGTGGGCTCATTCACCATAAAATACCTTGAACCGGTTCGATTGAAATTTCAGAAGCGGGTAAAGTCGTTCCCAAAAAGAATATTGGAATGAAAATGTTCCACCAATTACCATTGTATTTAAATATAGTGACACATTTAGAGCAACTTTAAATTTCGATCGTTAATAATTACATAAGAAGTCACAAAGACAGTTATCTTGATTACAAGAGAATCGTTCACTATAAATCCAATACTTTGGTTTTCCAACGTTACATGACCCAAGCACCCCGTAAATATAGCAATTATGCGCTGGATATTCACAAGGCGCACCCTGCAAGTACAACAATAGCTCCCAACAATTAAACATTCCCAAAGTATGTCACGGATACATGGAAGGGGAGCTGAACGCAGCTGCTTCTACTACTACTACTACTGCAGGTAGAATTGTGCCTAAGTAATTAGAGTGACGAGGACATATTTGATGATTGTCGGTTTCGGCGGTCCTCATGGTCATCAGCACCGTGATCATATAAGTGATTATTCTTCACACGCCGCGCGAAGCATTCTCCGTGAAAGAATCATGTGGCAATATCTTCAATGTACTGGTTGTCATAAATCTAGGAGGTTGAAATAACCGCAGAGTTTAGACGTTTTTATTAATTTACATGTAATAATCGTAATGAAATTATGAAAATTTCTTCATTCAGGGTTCTATAAATGCTTCTTGTTTTGTAGTTTAAACGTGGTAAGCCAGTGTAAGTATTAGGAAAACTTGGGAATTTATTTTAAATATAGGAACAAAAAATAGGTGACGTAGAAAGAAATATGTTTCAAGGTGATGGTTTAGTGTGGCTTACACTAAGGCTTACACTAATGCATTTAATTTATAGAAAACAATTTAGGAAACATAATTAATCAGACTTTAGTTAAAATCCAAGCGCTTCCAACATGATAGATTGTCTGATGCTATTCTTGTGTACACTTAGAACAGGGAAGTATATAACGGTATAGCTATGCCCCCGGTAGTGGATGTAGAGGATATTGGCAGGATCGAGTACCTGACGTAGAAACTTACCCTGTATTGAGACCACCAAGAAGGGAGCACCCGTTACGGTTGCTTTAGGATAAAGGATAACAAAGGCTGATTGCTGACTAAGGAAAGGATGCGAATCAGTGGAACAAAACAGTGGGAAATAATAAGATGTAATGAGCAGGGACACCACCAACGCAACGTCGTGAAATTAATGCAAAGAATTACCAACTTATCTGAAATACTATACAATATACCGAGATAAATATTTCTTAGACTTCAGCTTTTGGGTGTTACTAAACATTGTATTTCTGATATTATTAAACACAAACAGTGTTTCCGTAATTATGTGCGACCAAAAGTTTCACAAAAAGAGTTGCCAAAGCCTATGAAATAATAACCACTGTAGTACAAACAAAGCAAGGTGTGTTATTACCAAGTAATGCGAGTTAATAATTCCGTTAACAACCCCCGAGAGTCGCCAACTTTCTCACACCCGATTCATTATTCAGCTTCTTTCGATGAAGGCTCACCCCTTACAGGCGCTCGGCTTCGCCGTGTTCTATTAATATGTTCGCTGCCGAACTCTCGGAAGTATTTTCAATAATTTATTATATTATTGACACAGTTTTTCAAGACATAATAAAAGCATTGAAACTGGGCGGAATCCCAATGGGGTTACCAATGAAGTAAGGTTAATAAAGTGGCGTTAAATCTACAAGGATTGTTTACTTGGGATTAATATAATGTTCCGTTTTCAAATGTTAGTGTGTATATATTCATGGATTCGATTAGAGTACGAAGAAAAATACCTCTTGAGGAAACAATTTTCTGCGACAATTAAAGGTCACTAGTACATAGTATCATAATAAATAATGTCCTTAATACGCATACGTAACTGTCTAGGCAGATAAAAGTATTTCGTAGCACTAAAGATCTCTTTTAGTGTGTACATGTGTGTGTGTGTGTATTTGTAGGTGTGTTTGTATGTGTGTGTTTGGTTGGTTGGTTATGTGTGTGTGTGTGTGTGTTTTCGCGTGTCTGTGTGTGTGTGTGTATGTGTTTGTGTGTGTATGTGTGTGTGTGTGTGTGCGCGCGCGCGCGCGCGCGTATTTGTGTGCGTATTTGTAGGTGTGTGTGTGTATGTGTGTGTGTTTGGTTGGTTGGTTATGTGTGTGTGTGTATGTGTGTGTGTATGAATGTGTGTGTTTGATTGGTTGGTTATGTGTGGATTTTCGCGTGTCTGTGTGTGTATGTCAAATTAAATTATTATAATTTTCATTCCAAATAGCAAATTTTAAATATACACGACTCCATCTTGAGGCTACAACATAAAAATAACAATGTATCTTGTGTCAGCCCACGACGATAGGTGAGGATGGATTACTTATAGAGAGAAACAAGTATACAGAGGTAGGTAATACTAGTGTAAAGTATAGAGGGTGCGTATTTTTAATTAGTTAGAACTGTACAATGGCTTACATACAAAGTGAATATCTGTATGGCATTAAAATAAATTCTTAACATTAGCTGTTAAATTGATTAAAAAATATTTTTTCCAAATTAACATTTGTAAACAATCAGAAGTAAATAATAAAAGTAATAGGTTGTGCGATGTGAATAATGATAATAATTTTGACAATATCTGACTAATAATAATATCATAATATATATAATAAATGAAACTAAAGTAGAAATTGGGTAAATTATAACAGAAAATAATAATAAAGCTACGAAAATTATTATTATTATTCAATTATCTAAGTTAATAATTTTAAACAAATAATAAATTACAACAAAAGATAATATTTTAGTTTTTATAAGAAACTATCATTAGTAATAGTTTATAAGAAACTAGCAATAGTAGTAATAAATGTAACAACACCATTTACATTCAGACGTAAACAATAAAGAAGTAAAAAAAATAGTTATGGGCTCTTAAAACAATAAATATAATTTAAACCTACGAATTTAAACCTATGATATTTATAGAATTTTAAGACAATTGATAGAATTTGTAGAACAGACAAATACAAATCGTTGTAAGCTACCACTTGCTAATGAGTGATGCTTAAATAATCCTTAAAACGTTACTGGGGGAAGCACTCATCGCCAGTATCTACATTCACCTCTAGGTTGCGTTGTTGTGCTGAGCGGCACCAGTTTTAAAGGTTATCAGTTAAAATAGTCAGACAGTAAATGCCACGTATTTATTTTTTGTTAGGGTTGATTGTAACTTTCATATAGCTGCAGTGTGCTAAGAAACGATCCTTCTATGTTGATTAGATTAGAGTCCTTGTAACGTATTCATATTGCTAATATCTGGTTGAGAAAACAGGATTACGGTTTTTTTAATTGATTTCTTCAATTTTTAAAAATTTTCATCAATGTTATTATTTACGGTTTGAATTTTATAATTATTACTCATTTTGTTTTACAGAAGAAGAACGAAAAGTATAGCGAACTTCAAACTAAGATAACTCTTAATGTTTTTATAATCCTGAAGTTTTAGATACATTTAGCTTTGTATATGTTCCATTCCTTGGATAAACTTAAGTTAAAATTGGAAAATCTCTCACGTAGCTTTTGTCATTATTTTTAAACTTTACGTATACGTTGTTCTTTTTCGTTAATTTTCAACAATATGAGAAGTTTTATAGTTAATATAGACTTCATTGTATTTATTTCTACATTTCTAAACAAATTTATTTTACTCTTTAAACTCCAGAAATAAACTCTTGATGGGCTCACTTCAGCTACTGTTGCGGTGATGAAACCTTTTATTAAAGGAAACAAACCCCCGCTAAAATATAATGAAAGATAAAGCTCTGATCAACCTACAACAACGGTTCGCTGGGACTTTATTTACCATAGTCTCCCTGCTGTAAATTGAAAACGTGCGATGGGATGAGCAACCCCCCCCCCCCACTGAATTGCCTTGTTAGCGTTTTCATTTGTTTAACAACTCTCGGAAACATATTTCTATTTCTTGATATAATTGATAGAACATGGTTATGTTTTTTTAATACTGTTCTATTTGTTCAGTTTGAGTGTTGTTTCCTGTCACACTTTCTAAGCAGCAAACTTTATACTTTAAGTCTATATTCCAAAATTGTAAACTTTTAATTTTGAAATTTTCTCTGCATTATAAGTCATTGTTAAGTGATATGATTGTTAGTTAAAGGAAATTTTCGGAAATATAGGTTTTTTTAATAAAATACCATCCTCACCAAAATCCTCTTTACTTTCTCCTAATCAGAACTTTCGTATTTGTTGTTGTTTAGAGTAATTTAAAGTGTACAACTTCCTATTTTATTTTATTTTCATTCCCCTTGCTCGTATCAACAATTAAAGCCTGCATTTGCCCATGTTGTAACTGAGATTGCAAACACGGAGACAGGTTAGAAGCGGCAGAAGCACCTCGATGCCCTGTAAAGCTTGTCTAAATCTAATTAGTTAAGGAGATTTTTGTACGAGTTCTTCCTTTAAAGCAATTATATACAGCAAGACTTTCTCTGATTATTTAAATTATTGTCTAACTTTAGTTGAAACTTTCTGGGGATTTTTTATATAATTGCCTCGCCATCACCATTATAATATTTTGTCATTTCGTCCCTTTACAAATATAATAGTGATAAATCGAATAGTTTTAAGAATAAGAAGATGTAGTTTTCAAACATATATGAGTAGGGAAATGATTGGCAGCGAAATAATGTGTTGGACAGCTGTATCTATCATATGTTATTTATGTTTCAGTGATTTTGATTATTCAGCTGAAAATCTAAAAAATCACAAGTATACTTTCAATAACCTATCCTACCATTGCATAACCAAACACGGAGTACATTATTTCCAAGTGATTGTGAATTGGTCTTGGATGGTATTTGTTACTGGCAAATAAAGGTCAGTTAAAAAGAAGAGAGAAATACAGCCAGATAGACAGACAACCAGAGAAACAAAGAGTAATAAAGTGAAAGACAGATACGAAGTCACAAAGGTAAAGAAATGGAAAGGAATAGAGAGAGCGCGAAACAAATTAAAAGATAGACGGTAAAACGACAGACAGGTACAGATAAAGAGAGAAAGTGCCAGACATAAGGAGAGACAGAGTGGGGGTGAAGAGAGACATATGGGCAAAAAGATAGAAACTGGGAGAAATAGGGAAAGCAAGACATGCAGAGAGATAGAGAGAGAAAGAAATGGAGGCAAAGATATAGAGAGAAAGAGAAAGACATACAAGCAGAGGGACATACATAGGGAAAAGAAATGCAGACATTCTAGTAAGGAGGGAGAGAGAGAAAGAGAGAGAGAGAGAGAGAGAGAGAGAGAGAAATGTAGGCAAAGGTATAGAGAGAAAGAGAAAGACATACAAGCAGAGGGACATACATAGGGAAAAGAAATGCAGACATTCTAGTAAGGAGGGAGAGAGAGAAAGAGAGAGAGAGAGAGAGAGAAATGTAGGCAAAGGTATAGAGAGAAAGAGAAAGACATACAAGCAGAGGGACATACATAGGGAAAAGAAATGCAGACATTCTAGTAAGGAGGGAGAGAGAGAAAGAGAGAGAGAGAGAAAGAAATGTAGGCAAAGATATAGAGAGAAAGAGAAAGACATACAAGCAGAGGGACATACATAGGGAAAAGAAATGCAGACATTCTAGTAAGGAGGGAGAGAGAGTAAGAGAGAGAGAGACTGAAGGGAACATTACAGTGTGTGTGTGTGTGTGTGTGTGTGTGTGTGTGTCTGTGTACGTGTGTGAGTGAATGTGTGTGGGGAGGGGTTTATGTGTGTGTGTGTGTTGTGTGTATGTGTGCGTATTATATTTATAAAAATATATAACACACTTTATATACTATCGTGATACTACGGAGATAAACCTAAATTGAATCTAATCGGAAACAGTCATAAAAAAATGGAGTTCTGCACCAAGAATGTAAATATGAGGCGAGACGCGGCGCGTCTTGACATGGTATATCGTGAATACTGACGGCAAACATGCATACATACATATAGATTGGAAATGGCGACAGATTCTGCACACAGATTGGATAAATTCGATATTATATAAACTAGTGCGACACCCAACTAGCACAGGAAGCCATTTTTTATACGTATCAATTCTCTGGTTGTCGTTTACTTCTTGCTGTGTTTTTGGTTGATAGTTTTTAAATATAACGATTATTTGACTGAGCATGAAATTATTTTTAATTCATATTGAAAAGTGGAATATATATATATATATATATATATATATATATATATATATATATATATATATATATATATATATATATGTATATATATAATTCTTGAGGTAAAATTACTTCAAAGAAGTACACTACAATAAAAACTACACTTAAGAAATTATTGTTCGATTTAGAATAACTAGCTTACAGGATTAAAGATGAATATATGTCTTAACAGATTTATTGAAAACAATGTAAAATATTTGCTATAACAATAAATACCAGTATTATAGAATTTAGAACAAATAGCATATAATTTTAGATACTAATAAACAAATAAGACCGGAATCTGAAAGTGTTAGATAAGTAAGGTGCATCTAGTTTGTATAAAAACTTGACCACACTTTAAAATTACTATTACAAAATTTAATAATATTTCAATAAATAAAAAAATAGTCAACAGAATTATTATACAATGAATTCTAAACCACAATTTCTTGGAAACGATTATTATTTACTATTAGTAATATATACATACTCATAAATACATAACTTGTAATACATTGTCACAAGTAGACTTTAACTCACATACAGATCTACATGTGTATACAGGTATTCGGACGTCCATAGGGGTAGAATTACTCCTATGTACAAACATTGGAATGGTAAATGTGCCTAAACTTAATTTACAATGACTCACTTTAATTTAACCTAAAGTAATGATTATAATAACTCACGTTTCATTTTAATCCAAGTTTTTACTTAAACTTTAAGAACAAGGTCGGTAACGTAACAAACCTAACGCGAAGTGTTTCCGAAACGTTCCAACGATCAAAATCCCTTAACAAATATCCTGCTCTTCTGTTTAGGTAGACATGTTAGAGTATATGTAGCACATGAAATATTTTGGTCTAAAGGATGTGTTTGTTGACGTCAGCAATATCGGCCTAAGGCCTTAAGTAGACTGACATTCTTGTTAGTGAATGGTTTGTATCTCCACTGCTATAAATATATGTAACAAAACAACCTAATTATATGTAGGGTGTATTATATTCTATGTATACATATATAAATATATATATATATATATATATATATATATATATATATATATATTTTAAACAACATAGGTTATTCAAATACAAGAATGTTGTATTTCAAATATTTGAATCCAAATATTCTTGTATTTGAATAACCTATGTTGTTTTAAATTATTAAACCAGAAAACGTATTATATCGTATATATATATATATATATATATATATATATATATATATATATATATATATATATATATATATAGTTAATAAATTAAAAATATTTCAAAAACAAGAATACTTCTAATGAATATATTTATCAAAGCTTTTCGCCGATTAAATAATATCAGCATCTCTATTAATCGGCGAAAAGCTTTGAATAAATATATTCATTAAAAGTATTCTTGTTTTTGAAATATTTTTAATTTATTAACTATATATACAAGAAAACATATCACCATATTTAATATATATATATATATATATATATATATATATATATATATATATATATATATATATATATATATATATACTAGCTGACCCGGAGAACATCGTAAGCTCTAAAAAGCAATGAATGGCGTGTTAACATTAGCTAATCTTAATTTAGAATCATATTAACAAAATAATAGCCGAACTTAAGGTAGTCGCTCGAGGAAAGTGTGAGAATAAAAGTACTTGATTGAATGTTATTTGTTGAAGTGCGCTTGGATATACAATCTTTTTTGTATATTGTTTGAAATGTTTTAAAAAGTAATTTTATATTGTTGAATGTTGCCTAGCAACGAAAATTTGGAATGAATTCAATGAAATGTCTTAAGGTAAGATAAGATAGAAAGTAATATTTTATGCTATTTCGACACTTGAAAGAGTACATGTTGGAAAAAGAATGTGTCGCAAAAAATCTCCCCAGGAATGTACGCCACAATTTCCCAAAGTTTCATGGCGATCCGATGGTTTAGTAATGCATAAGGCTTATACATACAGGTACATACATACATACATACATACAGGTACATACATACATTCATTTATATATTGGTTATATATAAATAGCTAATTCTTATAAATAAGATTGTTCACAGGTAAGAAAGTTAGGATTTAATCACTATAGATATATTAACTTCGAGGGTAATAATATACAAAAATAGGGAATAATATAAACACAGACTGTCTAACAAAGATTACCCACAATGATACCGTATTCATACTGTTTCTATTGGTTCTATTACTAATTATTCATGTGTTTATGAAAACATTATTATAAAATAATTAAATCTCTCACGACTGAAACGTCTACCGAAACACGGTTTGTGTAGGATTGCGCGCATGCGTACTTGCGCAACTAATTCTGTTCCTCTAGGTTAGGGGCTTTGAGCAAATTTACGGCCGCAATTTAATTTAACGCCCATAAAATTCGGTTTCCACTAAGATCTACCAGCGCACCCAATCAATATCCTCTCGAAGGTAGTTCACATTTCCCATTTTATATCTTATAAGTGTGTTGGAATAGTTTTAAAAATTTTCAAAAGGGTTTTTAATTCACAAAAATTGCGTATTATTATAACGTTTCTTCATTGTTTCTGACAATAAACCTGAATGTGGATTAATTGTAACGGAAAAAGTAACCGTATCGTCCTCAAACTTTCAGGGCGTCGGGCTGTTTTGTTTATTCCTGCACATGTTTCCAAAATATGTCGGCTCCACGATGCCTATTTATCTACTACAGCTTACTTATTACTTGCGCCTCTGGAGCGAAACATTCATTTTATCAAACGCGTTTTATTGACAACTACATTTGTCACAGAGTACAACTACATTTGTCACAGAGTACAACTACATTTGTCACAGAGTACAACTATATTTGTCACAGAGTACAACTACAATTGTCGCAGAGTACAACTACATTTGTCACAGAGTACAACTACATTTGTCACAGAGTACAACTATATTTGTCACAGAGTACAACTATATTTGTCACAGAGTACAACTACATTTGTCACAGAGTACAACTACATTTGTCACAGAGTACAACTATATTTGTCACAGAGTACAACTACATTTGTCACAGATTACAACTACATTTGTCACAGAGTACAACTACATTTGTCACAGAGTACAACTACATTTATCACCGAGTAAAGCAACAATTTTCATGGAGTACAACTACGTTTTACAGTGTTACAACTAATTTGTATAATGTTTAAGTAAGAATTTATTGTAAATAACCGGTAAATATACATGTCGTGCTGTTGTGCTCCCTAAGGGTGATGACGTCATTGTTACAAGCCTGAATAAAAAAATAGATTTATTATTATGTTCTACTTCCAATAATAAAAAGTAGTTTAATTATAAATATCGATTAAAAATAATTCCATTAAATAGTTTTTTCCTTTACGAATTTTCAGAATTAGTACTTGACTAGCGTCAATTTCCTTTGTGAATCACAGTCACATGTATTTAAACAGTTTGTCTCCCCATTCTGTACCAGCTTTTGGAAACAGGCTCATTGTTTCATTACTTTGCCCCAAGTCGCCCCTTCCTTTACATCCAAAATCCCCCTTCTGACATGTCTTCCTTATTTGCTTGAGCCAGTTTCTAAACAGCTCTACCTTTGTAATGTTTTGTATAACTGCTTCCTTAATAAAGGTAATTATATCGCCTCTTTAAAGTAACATTTGTCCTATAATAGCCAACTTTGGAAATGCACAAGGCTTAAGAAGAGGAAGATATGGACATCTAATTAAAAAGGAGATTTCCAAAATTATTATGAATAAAATCAAGACTAATTGTATGCAGCAGACGTTTTCCTATTACCATAATTCAAATATTTTACAAGATTCATGGTCTGGGACTCCGAACGTAACCAGCGACTAGATGAAACACGTGAGACGAGATTAATGGGCAGGGACTTCTGGGAGCAACTAGCGACTAAATGCTACACTTGGGATGAGATTCAAGGTTAGGGACTTCTGGGAGCAACCAGCGACTAGAGCCGAAACTCGGGTCGAGATTCGTGGTCAGGGAGCTCCGGGAGCAACCAACGACTGGATGGAACACTTGGGATGAGATTCATGGTCATAGAGCTCCGGGAGCAACCAACGACTAGACCCAACACTTGGGACGAGATTCATGGTCAGGGACTTCCGGAAGCAACCAATGACTAGACCCAACACTTGGGATGAGATTCATGGTTAGGGAGCTCCGGGAGACACCAAATTCTAGACCCAACACTCGGGACGAGATTCATGGTCAGGGAGCTCCGGGAGCAACCATCGTCTAGATGCTACCCTTGGACGGGAGTCATGGTTAGAGACCACCAGCTGTAACCAGCGACTGGAGCCAACACTCGGGACGAGTTGGAGGGGTCAGGATCTCGCAAAGAACGTTTGCTTATATTAGCAAACTCGCTGATTCCCATCACACTTTACCCAGGCTTTGGACTGGCTAAGTGAAAGAAAATAAATCTTTCATATTTAGGCGTGTTTAAAATCAGCTAAGGGGGTCTTTTTGTTAATTTTTACTTTTTCTCAGTTAAAAAAAAAAAATTGTATTACCAACCTAACCTAACCTGAAGTTCTTAACACAGTCTTCTTCATTTTTTTATCTATTTTGAGTCCATGATTCTGGCATGATTCCTAACATTACACTACTATCCTTTGTTGACGCGTTTCGGAATGACTCCATTTTCAAAACTTTATTAGTACTTCACTATATGACTTTTGAAAATGGAATCACTCTGAAACGCGACAACAAAGGAAAATATTGTAATGTTAGGAAAGGCAAATTAAATGTTCTCAAATATTTTTTAGCCTGAGCTAATTATTCTGAGCTATTATTGGAGATCTGAAACATATTTTTGGTGACCCTATTGTTTCAGGCCGTTCTCAAAGTGAAAACTGGAATGAGTTAATTTACCTAAATTGTATGACAAAATTTAAATTTCTTTGATATTCATGCAATATTTTACGCTGTTAATTTAGAAGTTAGAAAATGCCAAGAGACTGTACAGATGCGATTGAGGGTGGGGAAAGCGTGACTTGAAGTAGGTTACTCTAAACAGCTCTGTCATTAGGTTTGAAAAAGTTATTTTCATCAATAAAGGTTTGATTGGATCACAACTTTTTTTGCCTTTCGCAATATATAAAAGTATGAAAATCTTGAATGAATAAATTTAAAATAAAAATAAGATTTCCTAAAATTAATAATAATTTTAAATTTATAAAATATTTTAAAGAGAATACTACCAAAGAATGCGCCAGCCCCGATATTTTTCGTTTTTGCGTATGCTATACTCAACACAGTGAGGAGGTAATTTTAACTCGCAAATCATAAACAATGTTTACAATTTTTGTAAATACGAGTACAAACCTAACCTTGATGCACAAACACTCGTTTATAAATTTATAATTATTTGTAAAACAGAACCCTATTTTATACTATTTTATATTATGAATCTATTTTACAACATAACTATAAGAAATTCGGGTTAAAATAGATTTGGTTAGAGAAATACATAACACACATAATACATTAACGTTCAATGCAGCAACTTGTTCGCTTACTTTACCAATTTTTTTTTATTAACTTTCATTCAAAATTAGTCTTGTTATTTGAGATAAACTTATGTAAAGTGGAAATTTCTCGTTAACAACACACAAATCTCTATACCTTCTATAACTTATTTATCCATATAGTCCTAAGTAAGTTGGCGGGGAGTAGCTGAGGTACGGTACAACTGCTTCACTTCAGCAATCGTT
>JBAIZL010000213.1:120000-125000 GCA_036971475.1 Prosapia bicincta | reverse complement strand
ATGTTAATAAATCCAATTATAACATCTATTAATAGCCTCATTTTTTAATTGATTCCAAAACAAACGCAAAATCCCTCCCCTCCTCTGAGTATATCACTGTTCGTGTTTTCACTGGCGAAAATAAGGATCGAACCGTGAATGAAAAATGGTCACACTTATTTGCATATATTACACACTTGAAACTTACAACACTTGGTTTTACATTAGGTACGTATACAATTTTGTTTCATTTTGTTGTTAGAACGTTTGACATTTTAGTGTTTCGAGAAGGGTGTTTGACTGAAGGGTATGCAAAACTGTGTGTACATATATCGATAGATCTCTCCTTCTATAAACACTCAGTCTACACTGCACGGACTAGACACCACTATCTGGCAGGACGTGGGGATCACAAGGGGTGTACGAAACTAGGGTAACGCGGTATTACACAAACGTTCTGCAGGCGCAGGTCTCTGTACAAAATATTATCCTAGGTCACCAAAATTATATACTTTTCTTAAATATTTCACTTTTTTGGTGCGAATGTGAGGTACACTGAAGATATTTGCTTTCATTATAAAGTTTC
This sequence comes from Prosapia bicincta, assembly GCA_036971475.1. NCBI lineage: Eukaryota > Metazoa > Arthropoda > Insecta > Hemiptera > Cercopidae > Prosapia > Prosapia bicincta. The sequence continues at coordinate 124,435 of JBAIZL010000213.1, read as the reverse complement.
AGTTCGTGGTCTCGCTGAGACTGGCACTTGTGGATCTTACTAGCCGCAGGTTTCTGCTGCTTCTGAAGACCAAGAGAGTTTCACCCGAAAGTCTGAGTTTAGTATGAGGTCCGAAACACACCCTTTCATCCCTCTGTGGTACCTGTGGTTGGTGGATTGTTCCATGTCTTCCAGCCCACCTGTAACATTTGTAAACAGAACCTTGATCAGGTAGCTCAAAGGAAATAAAAGTAAGTAGAGCTGTAGCTGAAAGGAAATGATTGTTGAAAAGTAGCGGGTGTGATATTTTACCTCCTCAAATTACACATTGGAATGGTAAATGCAAGCACTTTGTTGTTCATAGCACAAACGCCTTTATAAGGACAATGAACTAGTTTCCGAAACGTTGCACAAATAATACAAACTTCTTAGGCCGCGGACATACAGAAGGCAACTGGTGATAGCAACGCAACGCAAACTTGAGTTGCTTTTTCACAGCATACGAAGTTGCATGCGTGTATTCATAGAGAAGTGATAGCAACGCGACTAGCGAGTGACACGGAAACTACAATTGCTCACGTCACGACATGCTGTAAACTCGTTGCTCAGTTTCTCAGTTGCCAGCAGTATTTGTTGTTATGTATGCGTTTCTCAAGAGGCCTATTGTATTTAAATGATAATAATTTTTATTTGTATTTTTTGTGTTTCTGTTTCTTTGAATAGTTTTTATTATAGTGGTATATCATGTCAGAAAAACAAAATATTGCTGGTTCTGGTCATGATTTGTGTATCCAACAACTTCAAGACGATACGAATGTTTACCAACAATTTGTTCAAAATATATAAAATCGTAACTTGAACTATAAAGTTTCATTTGTTTACTAACTAATTTTTATTTCATTGTAATGTAACGTTATTTTAAGGTTCGCAGTAACACATAAAAATAAATACGTAAATGAGCAATTAACCTTAGCTGAGTGTTATTGTTAATCTTTCTCCAGCTGAAATTTATTTCTCCATTTTTATCGCCAATTATTTGTTTTTTTCCTTGATGTTCTATAATACATTACTTAAAAGGTAGTCGTAACTGCCAATCCTCATTCGATAATAATTAAAAATTTGGTCTGGGCAATTTCGTGAATTTTGCACAGCAATATATTGACTTTGTCTCGCATGAATAGCGTTATTGAGGTGTAGGCCTACACTGAGTTGTCTTTTTTGTAACGTTTTTGTAGTTTCTTTCTTAAAATATAGACAGTCTTCCTCTGACGACGACATACCTGACAACTAAACTAGCAACTGCATATGAAGAATCGTGGAAACTAACTAGCAACTTTTCTAATAGCGACTCAAGTTTACGTTGCGTTGCGATCACCAGTTGCTTTCTGTATGTCCCCAGCCTTAGACTCGATATTCAACCGGTTTATCATTATTTAATACTTATTTCTAATGCTCCAATGAACATCATTTTTCTATTTCTTAAAGGCTTTTAAAAATTAAAGTGTGAATATGATAATTAGAATACGACGCCGACGGTGGTTGAATAATCCCCTTGACAAAACTTGGCCCTACTATGGGTTGAACGTGGAATATTCGATAATATTTAAGTGCTTTTCTCGCTAAGTCAACCTTTAAAATTATTATTAATTTAAATAAAATATAAATACCTGAGAAATTCATATTGACAAGTTAATATTTCTTTTGTTATTATAAAAAAATACACATCTGACGAAAAAAAAGGTAAAATTGGATTCTCGTTTATTAAATATTCATTTGTCATTACGTTTGTTTACTTTAAAATAAATGATCTTTAATATCTCTTTCCTTATCTCCCTTTTTTTCTTTCTCTTTTATCCTTTCTTTCTCACTTTAAATAATCCGTTTCTCGTTATTGTTGCAATTTATATTCAGTGTTTGCTTACAGAGAGCTGTAATGGTGTCCCTGATTGTCATTTAAATCCTTTATGCACACTGAAAGCATTCAATGTTTATATAACCTCTTAAACTCCAGTTATATTGACGAAACTTTGAAATCAAAGCGAGTGAAATATCGTCGTACAAATAAAATTAACTGACATTTTTTAGTTCCTTCTGTTAGTTCACGCTCTTTTTATATATAATCTCGCACAGGTTTTTAATCGTTAATAAAATCATTTTTGTTCATTCACTCAAGTTCAATTATATTTGTTTGAACTTGTAGTGGTGACACTTGATGTTAATACAGTTTTTGCAAATCATAATTCATTCAATTAATTTAAATTATTTATATATTTTTATATGGAAAGAAACTTTTCACAAAAGTGACAGAGTATTTAATATAGTTATTTCGTCCCATTTGGCTTAAAATATGTGACAACATATGATTTCATAAAACAGATGATTTTATGTTATAGTTTATGCGGTAGAACAGTTGTTTTAACGCATAAGTTGCATTACTTTATTTATATTTATTGTAATTATTTAATAAAAAGTAACTATTTTTTTTATTTGTTAACGGAAGAAGGAATTCCCTTTAAATATTTTTTAATATTACTTGTTCAGACGTAGATCGAATACTCACAGAGTTTGGTATAGACACGACTTAAAGACCACAAGACGTCAGATCTCCCCTATATCCCCTACGAGGGGGTTTATGCCCCTACCTTAGTCCTGCTTTTATGCACAATCCTTTTTTATCCTGCGAAATCGAACATGGAGATACTCGCTGACTTCCTTGACGCTATGCAATATTTTTAGTTTTGTCATATTTTTGTATTTTTATCAAACCTCAACCATGGTTTATATTTCAAATCACTTTTTTTATTATAATGTATTTTCAACATGTGTAGAAACTAGAAACGTAGTTGAGAATTCCTTGTCGAGTATTACCCTACGAAGCTATATTGTAATAGAGGTGTAATTTAATGTAGTACAACAGAGTGCCTTGTAAGGTTTCGCGTGCTTTGTCTGAGGTAAAATGTCTGTCTCCATTAAGGCTTTCCCAATCGTCGGGGGTAACTTTGTATTGTGATATACATGTAATAGAAATACATGATCTTGCTCTATAGATATTTCTAAACAGTTTAAAACTGTTAGGTTTGTTAACTTGGGAAGAAAATGAAGATTATTTTTCACAAAAATACAAATTTTAATAACGGGTGTTACATACTGATCTTAAAATTAATGTTGAAATGAATGTAAATGCTTCAGAAAGGGTAGCTACTCGCTTCGGCCGATCTTTGCCCTGTACAAGATTAACAAGACAGTTCTATACAAGACGTCGATCGAACATCTATCCCGTTACGCCCGACGTGACGTAGTTTTCTTTCGTTTTCTCCCGCCGTGTGGCGAAGAGACTATTAACAAACAATAGTGTATATTTTGAATTATATGTGAACTCTTTTCTTGTTTAGTTAGGTATGTTTAGTGCGCGAACAAGGAGCACCTAAAGCACGTCGTCATCCATCTAGAAGACTACGGTGAACGGGACAATTCAACGTTCAGGTATGTGAACCCTTTTCTTGTTTAGTTACGTATGCGTAGTGCGCGAACAAGGAGCACCTAAAGCACGTCGTCATCCATCTAGAAGACCACGGTGAACGGGACAATTCAAGTTTCAAGTATGTGCACTTTGTATATTCACCGTTTATTGTGTATGTAAATATGTATAACACCATCTGTGTTCTTACCTCTGTTAGAAGTTTAGTATGATTTTATCTTAATAATCCTACTGAATATCTAACTTAAATCATAGAATACGATACATATTTTGGTATGGCGTGCCCGAATACGTACCAAAGGCCATTAACTATTACCTAAATAATTATTAATAATTTGTTTTTAAAGAAACCTAAAGGTATAATAACTCTATTGGTTTAACGGAAAGACTGCTTGAGAATGTCTGAGAGTCTTGTATGAAAGCCTGGGAGCTTCAATTTTAATTATTTTACATTTCATTTAAACTTTGAAATGTATAGTATTTTGGAGAATTAGGTTGGACAGTGTTAGAGTGTAGTATGAGCCGATGTATTGATGAAAAGAAATCGAGGCTTGCTCCACCACTTGGATATATCAGTAATATTCTGCAAATACGTGACGAATAACCGGAGATGTCTGATTCTCAAAAACAAGATTTTTCAAATCTCCAAAGATTAAGTTATTTTTTAAAATTTTTAGTTTAATTCTTCATTTTATTTACTAATAATGAAGAATCTGGTGATTTTAATTTTTTATTTTTTTTTTAGTGAAAATATATTCAAACTATAGTTTTCATGTAATGTAAAAACATTAAAATCATGTCTTAAACATAAGGGTTAAATATAGTTGTAGAAGACTAATTATTATTCCATCAAAAATCTTTTATAATTACTTAAAGTTTGTTTATAAAAATATAAGAAATTTTGACTTAAACAGTTTGCGGACAGTAGCACTTTATTTTAGTCTGGAATAAGGACAACTGTCCCAGGACGGCCAACGG
>JBAIZL010000213.1:80000-112500 GCA_036971475.1 Prosapia bicincta | reverse complement strand
TGCACTAAAACATAAACTTCTTTGCCTTGTTATTAAAAAAATATTTTTGCAAGAATTATACAACATTATTAAATGTAAAAGGTTCTTGTATAAAACAAACCTTTTTTAATATTCAAATATTTTTTTTTTTGGCGAGCCTGAACAAAAGTCTTTTTGAGTTCACTTCACGGCCTGTTACACCAACAGTAGTTGCATTCAGAAATAAAATTTAGTAAATCTTCCAATGTCAAATACGGTTTTTCTATTAACTACATTGTTTTATTATGTAACAATAAACATATACATCATTATAAAATCTAGGGTAATAGATTCTATTGGTACATTTAAAAACTAAATTCTGGAAAACAGTACTAATGTCTGCCTCCCACCCCAGTGGTTGCTAATATTTTATTACTTATCTCTAAATATAATCTTTAACTAATATTATTGTAATTGTAATATTCTCATTATTTTCTTTAATATTGTTGATTAAAATATTATGAATAAGAACAAAGCCCTACAGGGTAATATGTAACTTATAGTAGCAGAAACAAAACAAGTACAGACTTATGACAGCATAGGCTCAAACAGTTCTGACTGTTTACGTATATACACCGTTATTGTATTCCTTCACTGAGAAATAATTTTGGGTTTTTTTCCATCAATACAAAACAAGGTTACAGTTAAATTGTGTAAATTTTACATTAAAAAAATAAAATCACTTAAAATGCAATAGGAAACTTACTTTCTGAATACAGCCGATGAATGACGTCCGGACTCTAACCTTAGGGGAGACCATATCGAAGTTAGGGACTCCGCCGATGTAGAGGTTCAGCGGCAACGAGAGCTGCGTAAACGCGCCCGGAGCCAGGACCTGGCTCGGAGGTTTCCTGTCGACCTGAAGCACCGCCAGACGGCCCGTCCTGGACAGCCTCAGCTCATGCCACTCCCCGAGGGTGACTGGCTCGTTACTCCTGCGGGAACAAGGAAAATATTACAACCTAATCAGCCCAACGCAGAACAGATATTACAACAAATTTGATTTTAGATCTTAAGATTTATATTAAAAGAAATTTTTTATTTGTTATATATAATAAATAAAACTATTCATAAACAACACACATTTATTTTATTTATTTAAATGTGTCCACTAAGACTGTCAATGGTACCGTGACTAGAGCAGCCTGATGTAGAGATAGTAGGATGTGACACAAGTTATGTCGAGAAAACTATAGTTCGAAATATATATATGATGCATAGTTATTATCAGGAGTATGTTCCGTATATTTCGCTAGAATCTCAACTGTTGCCTTCAACTGTTGTTGTGTTCAACTTGTCAATGCTAGATGAGATTCCAGCGAAACGTCGGAACTACGATTATATGCACTGCAGAATGAACGGATGTACTCCAGATAATAACTATTTATCATATTTTTATACATACATACGCATAGGAGTAAATAGCAACTAGTTTAGGTTTCATTGTTGGTAGAAAGGTATAGCGGTGGTGCATTTGCCTTACCTCAAAGTGGCAGCTCCAGTTCCAAGGTCAAACGTGAATTCCAAATGCCCTTCGCTCATATAAACAGCCATGAAATCGCCAACGCCGTCGGATCGGTGTCCGTTGTAGAGTATTACTCCATCGTTGGCTGTAGGTTTCAGGATCAGCAGTAAATCCAACCACGAGAGGGCAGAACCTCCAAGTCCTGGATAGCGTAGGTAACTTGACCCATTAAAGGATGGCACCTATGCAGATGGGAAACCTTAATACGAGCTTGTAACATAAATTAGCTCTTAATAATCTTAAATAAAAAATTTCCTTTATTTTTCAAAAAAACTGTAAATTATTTTCTAAAAATTACAATAATTTATTCCAAAATAATGTATCAGTAAATTTCAGTATCAGGATTCAAATCCTAAGGTTTGTAAGATTTACTACGTCGATACGTAGGATTTATTACGTCAACATGTGGGATTTATTACGTCGATACGTAGGATTTATTACGTCAACATGTGGGATTTATTACGTCGATACGTAGGATTTATTACGTCAACATGTGGGATTTATTACGTCGATACGTAGGATTTATTACGTCAACATGTGGGATTTATTACATCAACACGTAGGATTTATTACGTCGACACGTAGGATGTATTACGTCAAAACGTAGAATTTATTACGTAGACACGTAGGATGTATTACGTCGATACGTAGGATTTATTACGTTCGCTCGTGGGATTTATTACGTCAAAACGTAGGATTTATTACGTCAACATGTGGGATTTATTACGTCAAAACGTAGGACTTATTACGTAGACACGTAGGATGTATTACGTCGATACGTAGGACTTATTACGTCGACACGTAGGATTTATTACGTCAACATGTGGGATGTATTATGTCGATACGTAGGATTTATTACGTCAACACGTAAAACATACTACGTCGACACGTAAGATTTACTACGTCAACACGTAGGATTTATTTTTTCCATTTATAAATTCACAGTATTAGAATTAAATTACTGCAATGCCTTTGTGTCATATGACTCCAAGTGTCGTTGGGTTCCTTAGCTGTGCCTGGCACGTCGTAATTGTATCAAGTGTTGTGTTGAAGATTGTTCTGCGGTTTTCATTGAAGAACATAAATCCTTGTTACCAACCAACCAAGCAATCCTTATTAGCGTAAGCTATAGGCTGTTTGTGGCCGACATTGAAGGCTCAACCCCAAACTAACGTTAATTAGAGACATGGGGTGTGTAAGACTAGGGGTGACCACATCAACTCTCTTCCAACGCTACAAGATTACAGCTTATTTAAGTGTAAACACGAAGGAAATAGAAGCCTTACTGCGTAATCCTGTGGAAGGATTAATTTACTATTCATGGATTTCTTAATCCTTAATAACACAAGAGCACATGGTTAACTTAAGTCGAAATGGATTGATCCATCTTGATTATAGAATCAATCAGTTGGTTGTGGTTCAGCCAAATAACCCTTTACTTCTTGCCCGCTACACCATTTAAGGTAATAATAGATAAAATAAATCATAATAATTAAATAAACGTTATTACGAATGTAGGACGCAACAGCTTGAATTATAATATTAAGATTAAAATCCTTTAGCTACAACAATACCTAAAATAGTTAAAACAAAACCTTTAGTACGTTTCGACAATCCAGCATCATCAGAATTAACAACTGAACTTGGGGGAATGGAATAGTTAGAAGAGTTGGGGTGGTATTTCGGTTTTGGTTAAATGTAATCGTATTGTAACTGCATATTTTAAAAGAGGGCATTTACAGTTTTCCTTTTAGTTTATATAAGGGAACATAAAGGGGCCTTAATTTTTTTTTGCGTTCCGGTTTAAATTAATGTTCCATTTTATACCTTCACAGTAATTTTCCCTTTCTAAACACATGTCACAATAAAGATGTAATCGTTTTACTGGTTATTTTATACATACATATTTTATTTTATAAGTAGCTTTGTTTTAATCTCTAAATGAATATATTAAATTATTCTCTTTATTATATTCCTAAATTAAATTGATCATTTATGCAAATATCTAGTTATTAAAAAGAAACGTTTCCAAGAAAACTTTTTGTATATCTGTTATATATTTACATTATACATAGTTTGTACTACGTACCTGTAAATCTAGTCTGACCTCGCAGAGGTCACCAGTGAACCCGAGTGGACAGAGGCAGACAGCAGAGTCCCCAGAGGTCAGGCACTTACCCCCATGTTGACAAGGCACTTTGCTACATCTGTCAGCAACACATTCATCTGCACAGACCAAGCTTTAGTGAATGGAGCTTGCATATAATTACACCGAGATCAAAGCAATGCAATCGCAGCTCTACCGAAATGTCGACTTTGTGACGTCACAAATATACATTTAACGAACGGATGTAAATGAAAGCTTTCCGAACAACGAGTGAGACATGCCAAATGGCTATATTAATTAGTAATAAGGTTTAATTATTATTCATGAGCTCAAGAAAAACTTTAAAATATTGAAAGATATTTCAATGCTTACACAAGTTATTTAAGGCAAGATATTACAACAGAGTAGCAAATGTCTGTTTTTAACCTATTATAACTATATAACGTATCAAGGGAGTAAATTAAAAATTGTATAACAATCAATATTTTCCACGAATTTAAAATTTTAATGTCAGTATTTATATCTCATAATATCTACCTAATTTATATCTCATAATATCTACCTAATTTATATCTCATAATATCTACCTAATTTATATCTCATAATATCTACCTAATTTATATCTCATAATATCTACCTAATTTATATCTCATAATATCTACCTAATTTATATCTCATAATATCTACCTAATTTACATCAAATAGGTTGTTATATTTATTTATTGCTGCAAATAACAATGAAATAAATTACAACTTAATCTTTCAATTTAAATATTAACTTTAATATAGCCTTACTTTTAAATATTTTTCTTTCGTTTAAATTGTGTTAAATTTATTTTAAAACAAACAAAGTTTTACTTAAAGAACAATACAAGACATTAATGACTTATTTCTTGGTACGTTTTCGCGTGACAAATTCGCCAAAATAAAACATGAATGACAAAATAACTATTTATAAATAAATTTTAGTACATATTCAGTACAATAACTCTGTTATCAATTCATAAAACAAAATAAATTAATTATTTATAATGCTTTTTTTATTACGTTTATTGCTGCTAAGAAGCAAAATTTAAATTTTTGTTATAAAAAATCTAGGAAAGTGAGGAATTATTTTCTGCTGGCACTTAACGACTAATCTTGTGTTCGCGGGAACTTTGCACGAATATTGCCGAAAGCCAGGTCTATACTTCCAGAGACGATCAAGTTTATTGGCAACTAACTCTCGTTAGTAATTAATAAGTTTAAAATACAATACACGAATAATCGACTTAAATATCGATTCCCTATACTAAACATAGAACGTTAGTCTAAGTATGTCTTTAGAATCAAATTTCTAGAAATATGAATATAAATGTATTATATATATATATATGAAACAATATGAATTGTTTAATATTCCTGATGATGTTGGTACTGTTAGCCAACAAAAAGCTTTGAATTGTAAATTCAATTATAATTCTTGTATTTGTATATTGACTTAGTTCTTTATATATATATATATATATATATATATATATATATATATATATATATATATATATATATATATGAAACAATATGAATTGTTTAATATTCCTGATGATGTTGGTACTGTTAGCCAACAAAAAGCTTTGAATTGTAAATTCAATTATAATTCTTGTATTTGTATTTTGACTTAGTTCTTTATATATATATATATATATATATATATATATATATATATATATATATATATATGAAACAATATGAATTGTTTAATATTCCTGATGATGTTGGTACTGTTAGCCAACAAAAAGCTTTGAATTGTAAATTCAATTATAATTCTTGTATTTGTATTTTGACTTAGTTTTTCATATATATATATATATATATATATATATATATATATATATATATATATATATATATATATGAAACAATATGAATTGTTTAATATTCCTGATGATGTTGGTACTGTTAGCCAACAAAAAGCTTTGAATTGTAAATTCAATTATAATTCTTGTATTTGTATTTTGACTTAGTTTTTCATATATATATATATATATATATATATATATATATATATATATATATATATATATATATATGAAACAATATGAATTGTTTAATATTCCTGATGATGTTGGTACTGTTAGCCAACAAAAAGCTTTGAATTGTAAATTCAATTATAATTCTTGTATTTGTATTTTGACTTAGTTTTTCATATATATATATATATATATATATATATATATATATATATATATATATATATATATATATATATGAAACAATATAAATTGTTTAATATTCCTGATGATGTTGGTACTGTTAGCCAACAAAAAGCTTTGAATTGTAAATTCAATTATAATTCTTGTATTTGTATTTTGACTTAGTTTTTCATATATATATATATATATATATATATATATATGAAATAATATGAATTGTTTAATATTCCTGATGATGATGGTACTGTTAGCCAACAAAAAGCTTTGAATTGTAAATTCAATTATAATTCTTGTATTTGTATTTTGACTTAGTTTTTCATATATATATATATATATATATATATATATATATATATATATGAAACAATATGAATTGTTTAATATTCCTGATGATGATGGTACTGTTAGCCAACAAAAAGCTTTGAATTGTAAATTCAATTATAATTCTTGTATTTGTATTTTGACTTAGTTTTTCATATATATATATATATATATATATATATATATATATATATATATATATATATATATATATATATATATATATGAAACAATATGAATTGTTTAATATTCCTGATGATGATGGTACTGTTAGCCAACAAAAAGCTTTGAATTGTAAATTCAATTATAATTCTTGTATTTGTATTTTGACTTAGTTTTTCATATATATATATATATATATATATATATATATATATATATATATATATATATATATATGAAACAATATGAATTGTTTAATATTCCTGATGATGATGGTACTGTTAGCCAACAAAAAGCTTTGAATTGTAAATTCAATTATAATTCTTGTATTTGTATTTTAACTTAGTTTTTCATATATATATATATATATATATATATATATATATATATATATATATATATATGAAACAATATGAATTGTTTAATATTCCTGATGATGATGGTACTGTTAGCCAACAAAAAGCTTTGAATTGTAAATTCAATTATAATTCTTGTATTTGTATTTTGACTTAGTTTTTCATATATATATATATATATATATATATATATATATATATATATATATATATATATATATATATATATATTTGAAACAATATAAATTGTTTAATATTCCTGATGATGATGGTACTGTTAGCCAACAAAAAGCTTTGAATTGTAAATTCAATTATAATTCTTGTATTTGTATTTTGACTTAGTTTTTCATATATATATATATATATATATATATATATATATATATATATATATATATATATATATATGAAACAATATAAATTGTTTAATATTCCTGATGATGTTGGTACTGTTAGCCAACAAAAAGCTTTGAATTGTAAATTCAATTATAATTCTTGTATTTGTATTTTGACTTAGTTTTTCATATATATATATATATATATATATATATATATATATATATATATATATATATATATATATATATATATATATATATGAAACAATATGAATTGTTCAATATTCCTGATGATGTTGGTACTGTTAGCCAACAAAAAGCTTTGAATTGTAAATTCAATTATAATTCTTGTATTTGTATTTTGACTTAGTTCTTTATATATATATATATATATATATATATATATATATATATATATATATATATATATATATATATGAAACAATATGAATTGTTTAATATTCCTGATGATGATGGTACTGTTAGCCAACAAAAAGCTTTGAATTGTAAATTCAATTATAATTCTTGTATTTGTATTTTGACTTAGTTCTTTATATATATACGAGTGTGTTCATACGACTAGTTCATATATCATATATGTATGTATGTGTGTGTGTATGTGTGTGTGCAAGTTTGTAATATAGGCCAACAAAATAGATAAACGTACAAAATATTCTAATAATGTTATTTTAAATAAAGTAAATATCTGTGCTAAGAATTCTGACAGGAATACATTCTTACACGATGTCAAATTGCTCACCAATATCGAAGCCTTTGACTGCGTCTCCAGCCGGTGCCAAAGCGAAGTTATAAACAAGATCGTTGATTTCCAGATGCCTCACACAGCCTCTGAACCCCCGCTCGGTCGGTAGCTTCTCCGTCAGTCCTGACGTATTCCCTCTGCCTCCAATGTAAACAGGCTCTCTGAACGTAATCCGAGAGAACAACCCCTGAAAGTTTAGTCCAATGGAGGCTTTACTTACATGTCTACTATACCTCACCACATTTAACTGTATATTTTATATCGGATTTTTTAATATTGTTCCTGTTCTTTTAATCGATATGTAAATCATAATGTGTTTGAATGTACTGAACTTTAACATTAAGAGCTTTATAATGTAAATACAAATAATAAAAACTACTGACTTTCTGGTATTTCTACAATCTTTTGTTCAACTCGTGTGGGAGACATTGCTTATCTGTGTGGTGGGTTTTATTGAAATATAGAAAAACGTTTTAACCAAATGTCAATAAAAATAGAGAAATATGAAAAAGTATAATTTTATCTTACAATTATGTCACGAAAAATGTACAGCTAACTTTCAACTAATTTACTTCGATTAATGTAATTATAAATCAATAAAACCTAATAAACCACAATTTTTTGAAATTTATGTCCTGATGTACAAAGCAATCATATTCATCGGAAATTACTACAACAAGAGTCTAGCAGTAATTTCTTCTGAGGATCGAAATGTAAACTACATCAAGAGATAAGTAATAACGTATTTGTGCTTTAGGAGGTTTTATTTATTTATCCGCAGTTGTTTCAAGTTATTATCAGTTGATGTAGTTAAATTTGTACAATTTCTTTTCTGTCTACCTAACTGAACTGAAATGTTCTACACACACACACACACACATACACACACACACACATATATATATATATTTAAGATTAAATATATATATATTTAAGATTAAATAATATACACAATTACAGGAATAATTTATTGAACAATACATTAAAAACTTTTCGTTGGTTGACATTACCAACATCCTCAGGAATTACAATACTAAAAATAAATTCTTAGTAATACTCATTCTTAGTATTGCAATTCCTGAGGATGTTGGTAATGTCAACCAACGAAAAGTTTTTAATGTATTGTTCAATAAATTATTCCTGTAATTGTGTATATTATTTAATCTTAAATATATATATATATATATATATATATATATATATATATATATATATATATATATTGAGAATATATGAATCAATCACAAATAGTAAATTTACTAATTTCAGTTAATGCTGTTCATATCTTGTAATCAATCTCCCACCTTGTCACGCTGTCCAATTTAACTGGGTATTCCCGTAGCCATATATCTTCAATGCCAGTACAATAATAAATCATAATCAAATAGATTAATTAATTATTTAATTAACTCATTTCAGTTAATGCAGTTTAATATTGTAATTTATTTTTCGCTCACCTCCCAGTATTTAATTAGAACTGACATTTTGCATACATCTTCGATGGCAATATATGATTACGTTATGATAAAAAAGTTTAAAAAGAGTTGAATAGTTTTCAAAACATCTCAAAAAGCGTTTTTATCATTTCTATAACAAACGTTTATAATGATTTAAGAACCAAAACAGGTCATTTTCTGTTTCCGAAGAACATTGCAATTATTTATAAAAAAACAAAAATTCAGAATGACCTTTGAAGGCAAAGTATCTCCTAACGCCCTTCTAATAATTAGTTTAAGTTATAACACAAATTTTAAATTGGCAAAATAATCAGATATTTTTCCAAGAGAAGAGGGTAAAAATATATTTTTTTAAATGTAATTTGTATACAATATTGTATATATAAGACCATTTTTTATGGTTCTAACCTTATTTTTATCAAGGTCATTTAAATATCATAAAACGGTTCGAATTATGTTACAGAAATGTTGAAAGAGGGCCATACACCCCAAGAAATGAAAAATACTATGAAGATTATACATTACGTTGATAAAAGAAGATGTTTGGTTATTTTAGAAATTTGGAAATTTATAAAGCAATGTTGAAGTGAAAAAATGTAATAAATAAACAAATAAATGTTTAAAAAATTTTTTAAAAATAACAGACGTTATTTGTAAAAGTTTAAAATTATTAATTAGCTGAAACGCGAAGAGTCAAGAGTAGGCGTGCAGCAATAGGAAGCGACGTTTGCAAGTAGTGGGAGCTTTGTTAACAGTATATGAACCCTCAATATTTAGACGAACAATCCTATTAAAGTTTTGAAAAGGGGTCATTCTGAAACGCGTCAACACAGAAAAATATCGTAATGTTAGAAAAGACAAAAGATTGTACTCGAATATATATTCTTAAATGTGAGTTTTATAATATGTAATTTTTGAAAATTATTCGACAACCTCTGAATTTAGAAACATTTGAAAATGTTTGTTTTGTCCATTTAAAGTAATAAACGTATGTTAGTGGACTGAACATGGTGCGGTAAAGGCAGAAAGGTGCAAAATGGTTTCCTGTATATGAAATTGTTATTTCAAAGAGCTTTTTTGCCAGGAATTTCTCTTGAAAAATGCTTTTTAACTCATCCCTTGTTTTCGTTTATGTTCTTTATTGATTTACTAACTAATCGAAAATACGAGACTTGACTCTTTATGTCTATGTAAATGACTGTTTAAGGTCTTTGTAAATATCATATTTGTTGATTCCATCTTTACGTGAGCTACTAGCTTCTAACTAAAACCACTTGTAAATGGTCTCAGTTAACAATGGAAAACATTCCAGAAACTGCCGTCCTCAACATTATAAAGTAAATGCTATTAATACAACTGAAACAATTTACAAGTGATTTTAGTTGTAAATTACAAATTAAATAGCTTTGTAAATGTTATGATATTTAATTTTCGTTATTTTATTTATTTTTTTGCTAAATGATTTCTAACTTAAAGCTACGCCTCGGAGAAGCAGTAAAGGTTTCTCAGCGAATATTTTTAATTCTTAATGTCGTTACTAAAATGTCTAACATTTTGCAAGAAATATTCTCCTTAGAAACTCCTTCCAATAGAGAAAGTTCAACGAATCTTTTAAGCAAACGAACTTGTGATTGAAAAGTTTTAAAACCTTAAAAATTTTGTTTCAACAGGAACAAACTTTTTACGTGAAAATTCCTAAAGTTGAGATGGAAATGTATTACTCTACTCAAGGCATACTCACCTTACTCCAAAAAGAAGTTATAATTTATAGATTGTAAATTATCATATAAGTTGTTTGCATTTGAAGGTCTTTGCATACTTGTGGCATAATAGTTTACTTTTATTTATTTATCTTTACTTCGGGCTCAGAATTCGACACTGATTTAGTTATTTATAATTTACTACTTATTCCCCAACCTTTCCCTCGTAATTCGTTGTCGTGCAGACCATAGTGTTTGCGTTAATGCCACCTGCTTTAAGCAACGGTTAGGGGTCCGTCGAGTACACCAATGCGTTAGGGATGTACCTTAAGGCACTCGTGGCCATTGACAGATTCTACGATTGCGTATTTATTCGGGGGATGACAGAGGTAGTTAGTCTTTCCACTTTACTAACCACAAGGAGTGCAATTCCCGTGTTACAGTAGTTTCCATTGAACGAATATATGGAGGACGATGGACCTGAGACAGGGGGATTTCTAAGGCCTTTAGAGGCACAGTCTTCTGTCAATGAGGGAGTTTCAGTAACAGCTTGAGAATCATTCAGAAGGAGCGCCCTCAGCGTTTGCTGTTTGCCTACCTCTAAAGCCCCTCTACAGATGGGCCCATTCACCACTAAGATTACGTTACCATCTGTAAAGTACCCCTCAAGTAAAAGCATCACCTCCAGTGGTGGTGAATGAACTATCTGTACAGATGCCGGTCTCTCTTGTTTGGCGTAGCGAATGCTTTAGGTATCCCCTAAGCAGTTCCATGACTCTAGCCTCATCCCGTCACCGTCAAGCCCTAGTAAAGTGTAGATGGAAGGTCGTGGGCCTGATCTCTCCTCTGCGTACTCCATACTGTCTGGGGATCCAAGTAGGCCCATGTTGGCTGATACTCTCCTGCTTCATCCCCAATCAGCTAATATCCCCGCTTCTGTATTTACTGAACGTAATGATTCAGTTCAGTAACTGACGATAATTCAGTAACCTAATACTCGACTTCTCCATACTCCAAATATGCTATCAAAACGTATACTTGTGTTATTGTTTGATTCACTTAAACGCTCCATAAGAAACCCTTACTAAGGTGTATTTAGATTAATGTCATTATATGATTTATTATGTTTACCAAGTAGGCTAATATAAACAAAAAGAAATTCAAGTAAATTCCTACAAAGGTCAGCAAAGACATATATTATAATACAAATAAAGAAACATAATCTATGAGTTAAACCAGCTGTTCTACCACATAACCTAAACATAAAACCAGCTGTTTTATGAAACCTTATGTTATAAAAATGGGACGAAATAACTATGTTGCATAGTTTGCTCCTTTTTGAAACGTTTTTCTCCCATACAAAACTAAAATGATTTCAATTAATTTAAATAATAATTTATTATTTGATAAACTGTATTAACATCAAGTGTCACCCACTACAATTTAAAAAGTATTTGAACTTGAGTCAATAAATGAAATGTATTTTATTAACAACTGAAAATATGAACGAGAGAGTGTGAACCACAACAGGGAATCGAACAATCGTAATAATAATATGAGGCAAGGGGCAAACCAACATATTTTAAAATTAATAGAGTTTACTAAGTTTATTAAATAAGATTTTACTAAATACGTTTTCATTTACTACTATTTTATGGCAATAAATAATTATTTTGAAAATTCTGATAGTGTTATTTTAAAGATTTATTTTCATATGTACTTACAAAATGTATATGTTTTAAATGGTTAATTTCTCTCCAATATTATTCCGTTAGTTAAGTAAGACGTTTTCGAGATGCGCCATTTCAGCTAATACATAACTACAAACATTTGACGTTCAGAGACAGGCAATTGAAGCTTTAATCTCACGAAATCCGAGTTTTTCAATGCTGGGACATTTCAGGAATAAGTTTATAATACTGTATTTGATAAATTGGCTATTTTTTGTAATATACTCGACATAGGGTCAGAGTATAGTGAGTTGGAAGTGATAACTTCGTTTCGTGTTTTTAGTCCATCTGACCGAAACTAAATAAAACGGTTGCTCCAATGTACGGCAAGATTTTTCAGTTTACTTTAACACAACAATTGGCAAAGAAAGCCTCATACTTCGTTATTTCCTGTGGCCATCGACTTAATTATGTTTATCGTGAAAAACACAACCGCAAGAAGAAACAGGAAGCTTCAAGGTCATCCCTAACCGGAAGTGAACGTTCAATATCTCCTGCTCCCTGCCCTGCTTCCCCCTTTGTATTTAATGTTTAACGAATAAGGGGAAACCGTAACGAGAAACATCACCCTACTCTTCTACCAGGTAGTGCCGGTCATTTACCTGGATCAATATCTTCACATCAGTTCAATTGTCTATTGTTCTATATTCTTTGTGAACTGGAACCGAAACCCCATTCTCTACATCAGTTCAATTGTCTATTGTGCTCTATTCTCTATGAACTGAATCCGAAACCACTATGTTCACATCAGTTCAAATGTCTATTGTGTTATGTTCTCTGTGAACTTGATCCGAAATCCCGTTCTTCGCATCAGTTCAATTTTCCATTATATTTTATTCATTGTGAACTGGATCCGATGAAGAAATATATCGAATTTTACAATAAATAACTATAAAAATTCTGCTGTTTTTTGTAATTAAAAAAAAATGAAAATAGTGTATTGACAAATGGTTACATACTCGCGTATCTGGATTAGCAATGCATGAAAGTGACGCACTAAGCAAGCGTAACGTAAAGGCAGGCTTTTGTCTAGCTCACAGACATGATCAGAGCGAACCGTCTCTACTAGATGCGGTTTGCGGGGAAACTTCCTAAGTGCGACACACATTGATCCTTACTGATGTAGAGATACCTCAGACGGTTACACTGACAGTAATTAAACCTATTTTTACTGAAAGCGATAGTGCATATACTGCCCGCTCTATGTAATTACTTCTTTCTAATAGATTTTTATTTTCAAGGTTGCGTCACACTCTGACATCATTAAGTTTTGTTTCGTTAAACTCTCCAAGATTACGTCATACTGTTACAAATACTGAATAACGTTTTCTTTTTGTTAATTTTACTCCTTAGTAAAATCGCCTTTGATTATTTTAGACGTACTCTCTATTGGGCTCACAAATAGGACTTTACTCTCCACGTCTATGTAGGAAGGCGGGAAATGGAGGGGAGATGGAATCTAGACTAATGAATTGGAAGTACGGGAGAAATTATGCAGGGAGGTAGGTATCAAGTTACCCGAACTAATATATTGTTAAAACCCAAACATTATACATACAGTGTGTGTCAGTGTGTGTGTGTGTGAGTGAGTGTGTGTGTGTGTGTGTGTGTGTTGTGTGTGTGTATGTTTGTGTGTGTATGTGTGCTGTGTGTGTGTGTGTGTGTGTGTGTGTGTGTGTACAATATATTTCTTACTAATGTCTAACAATATTCCCCACGAAACAACAAAGCTAATATTATTATGCTAAACACAGTTTTTGTAGAAACCGGTTTGATTTAAGCTTAAACTTGCAAGTATATTTCACAAGACAATATGCTTACTTTGGATCTGCCTTGAATGTGTTTGCCTCCGTTGAGTTTAATCCACGCATCCCAACGATGCCTATACAGCGTTAGCTTGTTCCATTGGTTCAGGATAACGGTGTCTTCTGACCGGACAACTCCTTGACCAGAGCCGCAGTCGAATCTACACACAGAAATTATTGGGGTCAACACTTTACTGAGTTCAGTATTTTATTTAAGTCTGTAAAATATGTTTCTCAAGTACTTACGTAGAAGTTTAACTAGTTTAGAAGCTTACAAACGTTTTACATTAATATGAATATATCTATGTTTTCAGTGTTATATACTTTCGTTCCCTTGTCCATGAATAATTATTACATAGTGTCTTTAAAGATATTTCTATGAATATATAGCCCCTTGTGATAACTATTTAGTTTCAATGGGTATAAGGGATATACGTCTATTATAGCATTGGTAACACTAAGGTTAGGGTAGAAAAGATTCCTGCTCTGAGGGCCACAACCCATATCTTCAGGGGCTCAATTGTTGACGTTGATTAATTGCTACAAAATGTTATTTCCGTTTTATATTTTCTCTATTTATTCACAGCTAACCTCTTCAGATTGGGTGTTGCCATGTATACTACTGACCCTTGTCACCCTGCAAACTTAAATAATAAAACATGTTACTCAAAACGTCTCTGATTATTAGGTTACTCAACAAGACTAGTTTCACGGAAATGCCAATTTCATCAGTGAATAATAATTACAAACAATTCTATAATTTTATCTCAATTAATCTCAAAAATACTTTTATAATAATTAAATGTGATTTAAAGAGACAAAAATTTAATAAATTCGAAGGGTTTTATTTCAAGTTAGTAATTACAGAGTTCTGCTCGAATACGAGAGGGAATTACTTCAATTCCTTCTCAAGTCAGCAAGACAAATTTAATTCTATTTCTTAAATAAATAAAGTAGCATAATTGATGCGTTAAAACAGCTGTTCCGACACATAACCAATAATATAAAACCAGCTGTTTATGAAGACATATGTTATCACTTATTTTAAACAAATGTAACGGAGTAACTATATTGCATACCTTGCCCCTTATGTGAAACGTTTTCTACCTTATATAACTTGAATTATTTCATTGAAGTTAATTAATGGATTAATATTTGAAAAAACTGTATTAAAATCAAAGGTCATCTACTACAAATTTAAATAAAAGTAGTTGAACCTGAGTGGATGATTAAAAAGTATTTTATTAACAATTGAAAATTTAAACAACATTTATATATATATATATATATATATATATACGATACTATTAGAAAGATTTAAAAACCCCAAACAAATACATTTTTCCCAACACAATAGAAATTGTATACATGATATTTTTAACCTAAAACTACATAGAAGTATAGATAGATAATTTTTTTTTTTTTTTTTTTTAACGACGAGAATGCTTTATGCACAGAGTGTGGGACTCCTCTCGATACTGCACTAGGCTCTACATCTGAAAGTTTACCCACTAAACTCGTCACCCTCCAGGCAGATTTCCACCCCGGAACCGCCGAAGCATTACTTCAGGGTGAAATAGATAGATAATTGTATTTAGTTTCGTTAGAGATAATTATTAAATGAAAATTAATAATGTAGCGACGAAGAAAATATCAAAAACACCAATAAAATAATGTTCAGAAAAGTAAAATATACCCACAAATTTACCTGAATTCCACAAATCCCTGGAAGAGGATCAGCACCATGAAATCTCCCGCCAGATCATCCCTCTCTCCCGTCAGGAACAGTATCCCATCCCATCTCTCTGGTCTGAATTCTATTTGAAGCTGGACATGTTTGTAGGCAGCTCTAAGCGCGGGGAAGGCCAGCCAACCCTGACCGGAAAACCTGGGCAGGCGTACGTGGACCTCTGAAACCACCCCTCGTGGGTAAATTTACGTACTCACTACAATACAAACTTAATAATATCTTCAGTGTTATTTTAAAATTTAATTGCAATAACGGATGTGACTTTTTTAATAGGTGAAGGAGAGATGACATAAGAACACTAAAGTAAATTCTAAACCATAAATTAATTTTTAAACTCCGAACTTCAGATAGCAAGGGTTATCGTGGCACTTTTAATAATTAATTTCATATTTTGTGAATTTCTATAAAATATTTTTCAAATAAAAATTTGTCATATTATTTATTTAGTTTGTGATTTAATAAATACTTGTGTACATACGAAGATGGAATTATTTTGTCAAAGACTGTTACCAATCTCGAGATTTTTAATTACAATTTGAAGCGACTTTTCATTTTGTGGTTGTTTCCCATTGATTTAAAAATTGGAGAATCATATTATATGCCTTTAACAGTTTAGTAGCACAAAGGTTATTGAATATATAATTAAAAAGAGTTTTATTTTGCTTGTTTATGAGTTTTTGCATGACCTTTATGTTTTGCCTACCAAGGAGCTTTTTTCCTGAGTTACTCCGTCCAAAGAAGAGTTAGGAACAAAATTGCCAAAGACTATATGATTTTTATAACTATAGTCATATATTATAACCAAAATAATATGTTTAATAGATAATTAACGGTGATCACATTATTCTTCGATCTGTGTTTATGAAATATTAAGTAAATTTATTTAATTTAAATATTAGAATAAACTGTATTTACACAACTGGATTCTATTGAAATTCCATTTAATTAGCGTATGAAATGTTCCTGTAAAATCAGTTTAAAGTCTTAGAAATCGAGTTACTACTTGACATTTCAGTGGCGACCTCTCTGAGATGCAAAGCGCCCCTTTATGAAACTTGATTACTCTTGTTGAATATAATTTTATTCTCTTTATTGCAGAAAATAAACCGTAGAATTAAGAGTCCCGGGCACTATTCTTCGCTGTTTTCATTTTAATATTTTATCCTTTTCATTTTAAGAATGACTTTTATGTAGGAATAAGCGACTTTTGCTTGAACACACTTTTATTTATCCTTAAGTAAGCGGTTTATTGTGCATTTATGGATACCTAGATTCAAGTGTACATCTTTAAATTACCCTTTGAAACTATAAATTAAAAATAAGAATACTCGATGAAAACACCTCCCTTAACTATCTAGAGTTACGTACAGTAGACGACCGTAACATCTGTAAGAAATCAGGCTTACCACAAAGCTAACAGAGCAGGGGTAGTTTTAACAGCATTAGAGGGATGCTATTGATAAATAAATACCAAACCATTGAAAACAAAACACGGGGATACAATCCATGTTTCTTACGGGTATTGAATTAATAAATACAAGAGCTGAATAAAACACGACAGAACAACAAAACAGCAAACATGAGAATGCTAAGAAACGCAGTAGGAAAAACCAAATGATGTTAACATCATAGAGCAAAGTGACGTCCACAAAGATTGATATGAAAGACAAAAATAAAATAAGTATAACAATAGAGTGATGAAATCAGCTCGTGGTAATAAACCCAAAGAGAATAAACCATTAAAGAAACCCCAAACAAACTGCGATATACATGAAATAACAAAAACTCAGAACTATGACCTACTATAAATAGAAGTAAAACAATTAATACAAACAAACCGTTTTTTAGAAAACCTACTCAGGTCAACAAAGAAATATTTTATGTTGGTTGATTTTTGTTAAATAGTTACAATTAATATGAATAAAGTAAAATATACTATGCGTTAAAATAGCTGTTCTATAGCACAACCTATAACATGAAATCAGCTGGAATGAAATAAGTACTAGTATATTGCATACTAAAATAAATAAATACTATAATAATTAAGTATTATATTAAAATAAATATTAAAATAATATTAAAATTATTTATTATTATATTTAACTAATGAACTATTATTTAAAAATCTATATTATCATTAAGTATCGTTAACTATAAAGTTAAACAAATGTATTTGAACTTGAGTGGATGAATAAAAAGTATGTTATTAACGACAGAATATTTGAACAAGGTATATAAATATACATAGAGTGGGCATGAACTGAAAGAAGGAATTGAAAACCCATGGGAATCAAGATATTACAGTATTTATACAGTGAAAATTCATTCTAGCTTCAAGCCTATGAACTGAAAATATCTGATTTCCAAACGAATGAATCCGGCGTCTTTTGTACTAGAAGAATAAGAAAAAACTCGATTTTCTTGAAAAATGGTGCTTGCTTGGTTTTCAGATGCATACTTTCTTATTACAAAAGCATTTACCTGTATCGCACGTAGCCCCCGACCGTCCCAACGGGCACTGGCAACGGTGAGTCGTCCCCTCGGAGGTACACTGCCCTCCAGCGGCGCAGTCCAGCAAGCAAGGCGCCGACGTTGTTGTAGACGACGGGTCCTCTAGCTCTCTTGACGTCAACGGCAGCTTTTGTTCTAAATTCGGGCCCGACGTTGTTGTCACGAACCTGACCGCTACAATCGGGGTGGTTGTCGTCGTCGAAGATATCCACTGGGAGCTCTCCTCAACCGCTGACCCTGTGTCAAGCTCTGCGGAGAACGAAGCGTCCTTCTGGTACAAAATGTCTTCCCCGATGTCTTGGTCAAGGTCATCGTTAATCATTGGCTCCATTGTAGTGTTTAGTTCTGTAAGAAAACATTAGACATTATCTTGAAACAATTATTTAATTTTATAATCATTCTCAAACTACAATCTTTTGTAATTTTGTGATACATGAAGATCGAATGAATCAACTTATCTTGGTAGTAACAAATTATGTTTTTACACGTTACTCGTTCATTAAATACATCTGGATATGATAAGTTGAAATTTGAAAATGACGTGACAATAGGTGGAATATTGTTTATGTGAATGTAATTTTAATAATGTTATTTTAGAAATAAGGAACTTATTCGAAATAATTTCTTCTTTAATCAATTTATTTACAGGCGTCTGCACATAGTACACTTTTGAAAAGTAATTTTATTTCTATCAACTGGATTGATGAATTTGCTACCATAAATAGACGTTTTTACTGAATACCTCATTTTATTTTCGTTACTAAATAACAATATTACAATTTAATAATTAAAGATCACTAGGCAGATCTAAAATCGTTATGTATGTTTCGCTAATATGGTCAGCATCATCACAAGCTTGCAATTCAGAAAGTCAATGTATCAGTTAAATGATGGGGGACATAGTGGTCCTTCTCGTTATGTAGTGTGTGTCACGTGACGGTAAGTAATATTTTGAGGAACACTTGCCTTCTCAAGCAAAAACAAAGTCCTAAATACTAGACGAAGCAAAACCACCGCAAACCTTCAAGGTACAAATCTAAGTTACGCAAGTTTATGTGCATGAAATATTACAAAAACACTCTACTCAATATATATTATATAAATGTAAGTATTAGGAAAGAAATTACATTTTTACATTTATCTCACTTGTCTATTGTAACAAAAAAAATAAAATGGAATCAGGCCTTTATCAACTTTCATCAACAACTTAATTTCGTTTTAACTATAAAAATGCTGACGTAAGAAATATTAATTATGGTTTTCTGCACTTTAACGCTATTGGCATCCAACTCACTGCAAGCCATAAAGCCGTCGGCTTCGCTGAACTAAATTCGCCTCGAAAGTTTTTTGCATTTTAAGTCGGTTTAGCTATCAAACTAACAAGTTATATAAAACATATCAAAATATCAACTCCCACTGAGGTCAACTGAGAAAACTTTATGTTAGTTCCTTTTCATCATGGAACTACGATTATTATAACTATGTACATACCTATGACAAACAACAATATTAAGTGGCAAAATAGAAAACAAAATTATTTATTAAAATTAATTTAAAAAAATTTTTTAAGGGTATTAACATCATGTGTAATCCACTACAAGTGTGTATGTGTGTTTGTGTGAGTGAGTGTGTGTGTGTGTGTGTGTGTGTGTGTGTGTGTGAGTGTGTGTGTAGAGTGTGTGTGTGAGTGCGTGTATGTATATATATATATATATATATATATATATATATATCCAATATATATCTCCAATATCTCCAAATATATATATATATGTAAATATATATATATATATATCCAATATATATCTCCAATATCTCCAAATATATATATATATATATCCAATATATATCTCCAATATCTCCAAATATATATATATATGTAAATATATATATATATATATATATATATATATATATATATATATATATATCCAATATATATCTCCAATATCTCCAAATATATATATATATATATATATATATATATATATATATATCCAATATATATCTCCAATATCTCCAAATATATATATATATATATATATATCCAATATATATCTCCAAATATATATATATATATATATATATATATATATATATATCCAATATATATCTCCAATATCTCCAAATATATATATATGTAAATATATATATATATATATATATATATATATATATCCAATATATATCTCCAATATCTCCAAATATATATATATATATATATATATATATATATATATATATATATATATATATATATATATATATATATATATATATACATATCCAATATATATCTAAAATATCTCCAAATATATATATATATATATATATATATATATATATATATGTATATATCCAATATATATCTCCAATATCTCCAAATATATATATATAAGGAGAGTGTGAACTAATAAAAAGAATTGAACAACATAATTTTCTGACTTATTGGTAAACGAAATGTTAGCGAAATCCTAATAAAGGCTTTGTAAACTTTCTTTTCGTAGCCAATGATATGTCATTGTTAAATTACACTCTGCTATATATATATATATATATATATATATATATATATATATATATATATATATATAAGGAGAGTGTGAACTAATAAAAAGAATTGAACAACATAATTTTCTCACTTATTGGTAAACGAATTGTTAGCGAAATCCTAATAAAGGTTTTGTAAACTTTCTTTTCGTAGCCAATGATATGTCATTGTTAAATTACACTCTGCTATATATATATATAAGGAGAGTGTGAACTAATAAAAAGAATTGAACAACATAATTTTCTGACTTATTGGTAAACGAATTGTTAGCGAAATCCTAATAAAGGTTTTGTAAACTTTCTTTTCGTAGCCAATGATATGTCATTGTTAAATTACACTCTGCTATATATATATATATATATATATATATATATATATATATATATATATATATATATATATATATATATATATATATATATATAAGGAGAGTGTGAACTAATAAAAAGAATTGAACAACATAATTTTCTGACTTATTGGTAAACGAAATGTTAGCGAAATCCTAATAAAGGTTTTGTAAACTTTCTTTTCGTAGCCAATGATATGTCATTGTTAAATTATACTCTGCTATATATATATATATATATATATATATATATATATATATATATAAGGAGAGTGTGAACTAATAAAAAGAATTGAACAACATAATTTTCTGACTTATTGGTAAACGAAATGTTAGCGAAATCCTAATAAAGGTTTTGTAAACTTTCTTTTCGTAGCCAATGATATGTCATTGTTAAATTACACTCTGCTATATATATATATATATATATATATATATATATATATATATATATATATATATATATATATAATATGTTTTCTTATATAGTAATAAAACAAAACTATGGTTATTCAAATACAAGAAATATTTATTAATTTTTATTCATAAAAATTCAAATAAATAATATTTATTATGAATACAAATTTATAAATAATTCTTGTATTCGAATTACCTTAGTTGTTTTTTATATATAGGTTTGTAAAGAACTAAATTGGCGACCCTGGATTACATGTATAAATGGTACCTTTTTACTAAAGTGCTTCAAACTT
Source organism: Prosapia bicincta (assembly GCA_036971475.1). Lineage (NCBI taxonomy): Eukaryota > Metazoa > Arthropoda > Insecta > Hemiptera > Cercopidae > Prosapia > Prosapia bicincta. The sequence continues at coordinate 90,158 of JBAIZL010000213.1, read as the reverse complement.
TGTGTATAGAAATCTAAAAAAAAATAATTTTAAAAGTAATGAAACGCAGATATTTTGCCACAAGCGCAGAAAAACTTGACAACTTTAACATTCTGCAACACAAAGAGTTACAGGCATACAACTCTGTAGAGACATAATGTAGTAAAACAGGGCAAATATAAAAAGTTTTTAAATCTGCATAATAATAGGAGTTGAAAAATATTTTTTACAATAAACAAAAGTTAGAGCAGTGGACTTGAGAGTCACAGTAGCAGTCTTAGATCTTGGAGATGCAAGCGTCAGACTACACACAAAGGAGATTGACAAAGGAAAAGAAAGATAGAAATAAATTTGTGATTTTAAGTTCACAGAGGTATTATCGGCTACGTCTGAGAAAATTAGGATAAGGAATTACGTCACGGCATCATTTGTAGCAACAATGGAGTTGAACCCACCCTCTTTATAATATAATTTGACAGCGTCGTAGTAAATGGTTCAGAAAGGGTAATGATATATTTAAGGGTGTGTGACGTCATTCTAATAACGTCAAAGAGCTGGAGATGACTTCTATTTACAAAGGATATCCAAATATGTATTACCGAAGATGAGGAACACATGGGTTAGAGGATTAAAGAATTTAAACAAGAACATAAAAGTCTCAATTTTATTTGCTACTAACATCAGGTAGTAGTAGCCAAGCACTGATGAAGGCGACATCGTTGTCGAATCGAGTGTGTTTGTTTGAGTAAAGCAGTGTGTAGTGAGGTTTAGGGTACACTGATAGTTTTACGTTTGTGAAGGGTTCCCGCTAGCTAAACTCTTAACTAAATTATTGCTATATATTTCTTTAAATGTGAATTTTTGATAGTTGGAATTTACAAAGTTCAGACTAGAAAGATATTCAATAAAAGAACAGGTAATGAGCAAATTATTGAGCGATATTCAACAGCAAAAACTGAATTCAAGATTCAATCAATAAAGATGGAGTTTTGAATTATTTAGTGAGGAAAAAACACAATAAGAGAAACACTTGTACGTCCCAGATGCACAGGACGTTACAACGTTTAATAGAGGCTAAAGCCATAATTATAAAGTAAGTAATATCAAACGAAACAAACTCATTTAGACTCAATCGACAGTTGGCTGTGTGAAGTGTTTAACAGACAATAGATTACCAAAAATATTTTGTAATAGGTACGTGTGAAAATGTGTCAGAGATAGTATTCATCAAGGATGTAAAACGTATTTAAAGAGGTGGTAGCAAGAAACCTGAGAGGCATCACCATTGGAGGATTTGAGTTAATGGTAAGGCCAGTAGAGGGGAAGCTGGGGATAAAAGATCGACAACAGCTGTAGGAAAACCCATAAAAAACTAAATGGATAAAAATTGGAAAACATATCTTAGTTCGTGCCCTGAATTGAAAACGGAACCAATGTATGAAGGACGAGTCATTACGTCGTAGCAGCGAGTCCGAAGTTCAACGTAGGGGCGATGACGGGGAGGAGGGGTTGGCCGGCAAATACGGCTGGATGCTCTGTTATTATAGTTGTCCACTGGACTGGTCTAGTGTCATCATGGGCTATATAACCAGAATCCTAGATGTACATGGTGGAATAAAGAATTTTACGAGTCTGCCAGACCGGAGACTATACCTTAACATAATTATTTTTATTGATTTAAAGACAAATTACATTAAAATCCCAAAACCAAAAAACATTGTGGTTAGTACCAAGTTGTGATTGGTTGTTGGGGGTTTCTGTTTAACCACCAAAATGTGATTGGTTGTTGGGTGTTTCCGTTTAACCACCAAGTTGTGATTGGTTGTTGGGTGTTTCTGTTTAACCACCAAGTTGTGATTGGTTGTTGGGTGTTTCAAAGAATTACAGGTCTTTTTAAATAACAACTCACTCAATCTTGGCTTCGACCCCACGCGACTTAAAAACCACATTTTCTTTAATTACCTAAAACTTAAGTAGAGATATTTACATATCTTTTATAAAACTGGTTCTGAAATAAAACATTTCAGGTAAAACCTATTTAATTAAAAGAGCGCTATTTAAAGCTGACTCAGCACTAAATATCCCCAAATATTAACAGTAAACTTTAAAAACTTGATTAAGGGCATAAAACATGTATTCTTTTAAAGATGTATGTATGTTAATATACATTAGAAAATCTACAAAACAAAGCTTGCTTCTACAAGTGATTCAGAGGTAATATTGATTTACATCTCCTAAAAAGGCCATTCTCAATATCAAATCAAAAATAGGTGCTACTCTGAGTAAGTGTTACATATTTATTCACGTTAAATATTTTATAAATGTATAAGAAAATAGACATGCAAAGATGGAATCCCCCCTCTCACTCTTACAATAATCCTCTTCTATTTCTCTCATCTATTCTCATCCCCCTCTCTCTTGTCTCGTACCCCTCTCCCCTCCTTCTCTCTTCCCCTTATTCTATCCTCTCTGTCTCTCTCTTCCTCTCTCTCTTTCTCTCTCTCTCCCCCTATCTATCTATCTATTTGTCTATCTCTCTCTTACTCTCTCTCTCTCTCTCTCTTCCTCCTTCCCTCTAGCTTCAGAATATAAATTTGGTCAATCTTAAGTTAGAAACAACGTATGTAAATTGACCCACTTTCGCATATTTTTGTCAGTTATTCCCCTTATAATTTGTTCAACTGTGCTTTATAAATGACCATTGTATTTATTTCCTAATAAAAACATGTTAAAATGCTTACCACATTATTTACGGCTTCGACACGACATTTAATCTGCTACCGTAGGGTGAATAGATCTTTCAGGATGTTACACAGTTTATTGGTGTACATTCCGTTAAAAAACTTCCGTTCTTTGTTCTGTAATACAAATTTATTATTTTGTGCAGCTGTTGAAACACGAAAAGATGTCAGTTACTCAAAGCTTACCTAGACAACTGTACCCGTTGTAGTGGAGGATGAAGCCTTCCTTGCAGTCGCACTCGAACATCCCGTCGTGGAGCTCGTAGCAGAGTTGCTCGCAAGGGTTGTCCCTTCCACAACGCCCTGAAACACGCCATAGTAAAGTCATCAATTAATATAGCTGGGTGCCGTTCTCATGTTGGTGGTCAACGTACAAATACCTCACCTAGTAAGAGAGAGCGAGCTAGAGTGTAGTAAAATCTTGCAGAGCTATTCCAGAGAGGGAGCAAGAGAGCTAGGGTGTAGTAAAACCTAGCAGAGCTATTTCAGTAAGGTAGCGAGAGAGCTAGGGTGCAGTAAAACCTGGCAGAGCTATTCCAGTAAGGGAGCGAGTGAGCTAAGGTGTAGTAAAACCTGGTAGAGCTACTCCAGTAAGGGACCGAGAGAGCTAGGGTGTAGTAAAACCTAGCAGAACTATTCCAGTAAGGGTGTGAGTGAGCTAAGATGTAGTAAAACTTGGCAGAGCTATTTTAGTAATTGTGCGAGAGAGCTAGGGTGTAATAAAACCTAGCAGAGCTATTCCAATAAAGGAGTGAGAGAGCTAGGGTGCAGTCAAACATGGCAGAGCTATTCCAGTAAGGGAGCGAGAGAGCTTGGGTAAAGTGAAACATGGCAGAGCTATTTCAGTAAGGGAGGAAAAGAGCTATATTGTAGTAAATCATTGCAGAGCTATTCAAGTAAGGGAGCGAGAGAACTATGGTGTAGTAAAACCTAGCAAAGCTATTCCAGTAAGGGAGCGAGAGAGCTTAGGTAAAGTAAAACCTAGCAAAGCTATTCCAGTAAGGGAGCGAGAGAGCTAGGGTGTAGTAAAACCTAGCAAAGCTATTCCAGTAAGGGAGCGAGAGAGCTTAGGTAAAGTAATACATGGCAAAGCTATTCCAGTAAGGGAGCGAGAGAGCTTAGGTAAAGTAAAACATGGCAGAGCTATTCCAGTGAGGGAGCGAGAGAGCTTAGGTAAAGTAAAACATGGCAGAGCTATTCCAGTGAGGGAGCGAGAGAGCTAGGGTGCAGTAAAACCTAGCAGAGCTTTTGGAGCGAAGTACTGCTAATAATGTGAGGTTTTCTAAGCACTATTATTAAAATAAACCCTAAACAATACCAGCTTTTATAGATTTCTATAAATTAAATTAAAATTAAACATTTTAGCTGGTTATTATTACTGTTGCATAATTATTGATAAAATCAAATATAAAACTGACCAATTACAGTATAATTGTTAAATCGCGAACTTTTTTATCCCTCGTCTGCGTTATTTATAAAAGTAAAACTGTTGAATTGTGACGTCTCAATTCACACGACAGATTTCCGTGAGCTGAACGAATTGTCCTGAAAAATGCCGAAAATAAAACATGGCGGGTAGCTCTAACACCTGTTTCGACTTCACGTATAGGTAATATCGAGGTTAGGTTTAAATCATTTTTATATAAAATGCCTTTGTTTATTCACTCTATATTTATTTCATTATTGTGATAATCTTTTTATTACTTATATGTTATGTTACTTTTTCTAATGTCTAATAATAGTAAGATTAAATCCAAATCCAAAGAAATATTTATAACTTCGTGATATGCTAACTGATCGAACGGTTATCTAATATACTAATTTAAGCTGCGATTTAACCTAGTATTTAGTAGTACGTCTGGTACGGATCGAACGGTTATCTAATATACTAATTTAAGCTGCGATTTAACCTAGTATTTAGTAGTACGTCTGGTACGGATCGAACGGTTATCTAATATACTAATTTAAGCTGCGATTTAACCTAGTATTTAGTAGTACGTCTGGTACGGATCGAACGGTTATCTAATATACTAATTTAAGCTGCGATTTAACCTAGTATTTAGTAGTACGTCTGGTACGGATCGAACGGTTATCTAATATACTAATTTAAGCTGCGATTTAACCTAGTATTTAGTAGTACTTCTGGTACGGATCGAACGGTTATCTAATATACTAATTTAAGCTGCGATTTAACCTAGTATTTAGTAGTACTTCTGGTACGGATCGAACGGTTATCTAATATACTAATTTAAGCTGCGATTTAACCTAGTATTTAGTAGTACGTCTGGTACGGATCGAACGGTTATCTAATATACTAATTTAAGCTGCGATTTAACCTAGTATTTAGTAGTACTTCTGGTACGGATCGAACGGTTATCTAATATACTAATTTAAGCTGCGATTTAACCTAGTATTTAGTAGTACGTCTGGTACGGATCGAACGGTTATCTAATATACTAATTTAAGCTGCGATTTAACCTAGTATTTAGTAGTACTTCTGGTACGGATCGAACGGTTATCTAATATACTAATTTAAGCTGCGATTTAACCTAGTATTTAGTAGTACTTCTGGTACGGATCGAACGGTTATCTAATATACTAATTTAAGCTGCGATTTAACCTAGTATTTAGTAGTACTTCTGGTACGGATCGAACGGTTATCTAATATACTAATTTAAGCTGCGATTTAACCTAGTATTTAGTAGTACTTCTGGTACGGATCGAACGGTTATCTAATATACTAATTTAAGCTGCGATTTAACCTAGTATTTAGTAGTACTTCTGGTACGGATCGAACGGTTATCTAATATACTAATTTAAGCTGCGATTTAACCTAGTATTTAGTAGTACTTCTGGTACGGATCGAACGGTTATCTAATATACTAATTTAAGCTGCGATTTAACCTAGTATTTAGTAGTACTTCTGGTACGGATCGAACGGTTATCTAATATACTAATTTAAGCTGCGATTTAACCTAGTATTTAGTAGTACTTCTGGTACGGATTGAACGGTTATCTAATATACTAATTTAAGCTGCGATTTAACCTAGTATTCAGTAGTACTTCTGGTACGGATCGAACGGTTATCTAATATACTAACTTAACCTGTGTTTTAACCTAGTATTTAGTTACACTTCCGGTATTACCTTGGCAAAAACCACTACTTACTGATATTTTTCAGCATACGCTTTACGCACTAGGTCAGCGCATTATTCAATGTTGTGAGTCACTGACAAGATTGTTCCTCAGGCGTGTTGTATTAGTATGAATCTGTGCTATATTGGTGTTATGTGGTGTTTTATTGTTCATAGAGTAGTTGTTAATTATGTGCTCAAACATAGGCTTTAATTATGAGTGTGTTTTGTTGTTTAGAAAGTGTTGTGTATAGTATTTGTGGTGGTTATTTATCTCGTAGTTTTCTGTTGTGTTTACTTTGTTGCTCTTTTGATGTAGTGTAAGATTTTTCGATTAGCGTGTGAGTGTGGTGTGTGTTTGTATGTGTATGGCGAAATTTGATTTCGGTTGTGTCTTTTCATGTTTTTACGTGTTCTTTGTATCTTGTTGTAAATGTTCCCTCTGTTTGTTATATGTGGTTGTTTTGCCAAGTTAATAACAAAAGTGTAATTATAGAGAAACCTCAAGATGTAGGAGTACAACATAATAACTGCAAGTTGGTATTTAGTGTTTAGACAATAACAATGAGATTTAAAATGCATAAATAAATGATGTTGTAAATTTTAAGATATTATATAGATAATAGCCTGTTTAACGTTGTAACGCATGAGACTTATTTCTTTAACGGATTATATTGAAAATAGCCTAAAATAGGTATCTATGGAAAACTGTACTGTTGAAGGATTTTGTGTTTTTCTTTCTACTTCTCTCATTTTCGTGATTAAAACTGTATTTCTTCCCAAGAAAATGTTACATTTTGGCAACGCGTGACCAGCAAATGTCTATTTCCCCATAGCTCTGTAAAGTCCTTCTACAACTTGTGTTTAGGAAATTTGCAGTTACCAGCTATACACTGCTTTTAAAAGCATCAGAGCTACTTGTCTCCGATTATTTAGTAGTGTCCCACGGTTTAACCGCTAAGACGAGGCAAACATTTCTTTCCTTTTAATCGGGTGACATGCTGTAAGCCTCTTTCTTGGAAGCACAGAACAGCCGGTTAGATTCTATGTCCGCGCTTAACTCCGCCTCTTACACTTAGCTCTGTTGTTATGGGATTACGTATTGCAAACGACGTTGAAAGGATTTAACAAATGAGCTTTCCGCCTTCTAGCAATTTAGAAACTACGTATGTTATATCTTTAAATGCTGCGTTGAAGTTATACATTTTAAAGATGAGTGAAAATTCTAAACAACTGTCAAATATCAAATAATATATCGATAAGAATTAATTTTTTATTTACAGAATGTTCAAAACTTCAAAAGCTATTTTATTCCATTCCTACCACAGTACAGGTTTTCACACACCACATATATGTAAAACACACACACACATGTATATATATATATATATATATATATATATATATATATATATATATTACGTTGTCCATTACTTTTCCGTTTCACTGACTTTATGTGTGCGTCTGTGTGTGTGTGTGTGTGTGTGTGTGTTTGTGTGTGTTAAATGTAATGTTACATCGTTAATAAAGTAATTTGTATTAATCCGCTCAAGTTCAATTACATATTTTTTAACTTGTAGTAGATAACACTTGATGTTAATACAGTTTTTTCAAACAATAATTTATTAACTAAATTTTATGAATTAATTTATTTTTATTTAAAAGAATTTTTTATAAAAAGAGTAATTCGTCCCATTTGGCCTCAAATAAGTGATAATATTTCATAAACAGCTGTTTAACGCATAGGTTATGCTACTTTATGTATATTAATTGAAATTATTTAATAATATGTAACTAAAATAAAAATTTTCTTTGTTGTCCTAAAAACGAATTTCCCTTAATAATTTTGTCTATACCACTTGTCTCTAATATAATAAATTTTGTGCTACACTACCCCAGAATGCCATAGTCTTTGGATTACAACAAAACAATAACTATTGCATAAGTTGCCAAAATTAAATCTTAATATATGTTTCAATGGCCGTGTCATCATCAGGAACTGGTCCTATAATAATTAAAATACATCTACGAAGCTTATAACAATGAAATTACATTGTTTAGTTTGTAGAGTATAGTTTTTTAATTAATTTAACTTTAATAATTAGATTTTATTTTCATTGTGATAGGACTCTTTAACGGTGATTGCATATTCATCGAAATGTACATAACGGGTTTAATATTGGTAAGTTTTGTGGTACTGGGTTTGTTATCTGCATGTAATACTAATCTAAGGCCTTTCTATTTACAAGCATGTACAAAAATGATTTCACGGTAACAATTAAGAAGGCACAAAATAAACTTCATATTCTGTTTCGTCACAATCAGATGTAAGTCGCCAGGTAAAGAGAGATGATCTTCATTTCAGCAATCGTTTAGTTTACTGTAAAAAAAAAAACATTATTTTCCTTATAGCTAAACCCAACCTAACCTAATTTTACAACGGCTTACATTTAATTTTAATTTGCAACGCAGTTAACATATCCCTGAAGAATTGTTTGTAAAGTGAGGTTATGTTTGTGTTCCGGTTCGTAACGAAACTTGTCACTATTTACACTTTATTACGTTTAAAATCACTTTGTTCTTCTTCACAATATATTTTTGAATGAAATATCCATAAAAACGAAAAATACAAAAATTGAATGAATAATATCAAATTATCATCTCATTTTATATTTTTGTTTAATTTTTCGAAAGCTACAAAACAATACAAGTTATATAGGTCACGAAGTTTACGTTGTAAGTGCGTTATTCGATTTTGTCTTTATTATTTCAGGTTTATTGTTCTTAAAACTTATATTTAAACCACACATAAAACTTATATAATTTTCATTAGAATTAGAACTTGAAGAAATAGGAAAATGCAAAATTCGTTTATAATATGTTCCGTGAGGGACTTCAGGAGCGAATGATCGCTAAATGCTTCCTGGAGTGGTTAGAACCCTTCCTGTATGGCTTCCTTGGGGGTGAGACGGAAAGCGGAGTCAAAACGGATTTCAATGTGGTTTAACCCAGAATGTTAAAGTTAAGAGGTGTGATTTTATTCACCGCCTTTAGCTAACAGAAATTTAATCGTCTCAGATTAGTGTTGTATTATTTTATAATAACTTTAAACGTGTTATTTGTATGAGCATTCAAATATTGTATATGCTGTTACTGGAAATATTATTTCTATTTATAGATTTTATCTCGTGTTAATACATTTAGTGATCATTTTATTAGAGTAATATAAAACCTATTGATTAAAACATAATTTAATATAATTTCTCATGCTATCCTTAAAGTTATATAGGCCTACTTACAATTGTAACATTGTCCAGTACTTTGATTCTAGTAAATTTAGAAATAGACCTTTTTTACATAACGACCGATGCCAACTAACAAACATTTCTTAGAATAAAAACACGTTTTCCAATTCTTTCTATTACTTCCCACTTTGCTTATCCAATCAAGGTCAATTTGTTTAATCCTGTAGTGGATGACAATTTATGTCAAAATTGTTACATTTGTTTTTTCAAATAATTATTATTCATTTTTTTTTAATAAAAAAGCCGATGTCTCGGACAGATTCTAACTGATTGATTACATGTTTAAAATCCAGCACTTTGACACAAAGGCAACTTTCTCATTATTGGAAATGTATTACTTAAAGATGTATTACTTAAAGATGTATTACTTAAAGATGTATTACTTAAAGATGTATTACTTAAAGATGTATATGCGATTATAAGAGGAAGGTTCCTAGCAGTAGTAAAGCATTACAAGAGATGGGGAGAATGAGAAGTTATAGACAACCATCAGCTTCATAAAGTAGAAATGAAAAAAGAAAGCGAATAAATAGTAACAAAGAAAAAATAATAGCCCACCACGTATACTGTATAGTGAGGGAAATGGAAATAAACTTTCTGTTTGGTACGTAATATTGTAATTCTGTGATACGTATGTACATATTTATATTAATTGCAATTATAAAATTTAAAAATACTAAAATACAATTTTCTTCGTAGACCCAAGTACGACCCTGTAGGAATTGACTTTAATTTTTTTCTTTATATTACTTGCTCGTAATAAAACTCGCCTACTTTTATAGGCATATATATATATATATATATATATATATATATATATATTAAATATGGTGATATGTTTTCTTGTAATATAGTTAATAAATTAAAAATAATTCAAACACAAGAATACTTTTAATGAATATATTTATTCAAAGCTTTTCGCCGATAAATTAATACCAGCATCTTCAGGAAAATAATTATCTAATAAAATATTTTTACAAAATTGTAAAAATATTTTAT
>JBAIZL010000213.1:17500-75000 GCA_036971475.1 Prosapia bicincta | reverse complement strand
GTTGTTAATCTGAAGTTTTTATAACAGTGTTATCAGTTTAGATCTATAACTTATTATATATTATTTATAAGTATATTATTTTTAATACGAATCTTCAAAACGAAAACAATATTTTCCAGCACAGAACATCAGTTTTAAAACATTGCCCTTATTTTGTTATTTATTTCGATATTTCAGTCTCATTCAATTCCAACTATTACTTCACATTTTCCTTATACATATATTTAATTTATATATATATATATATATATATATATATATATATATATATATATATATAAATTATATACATTTTTAGTCCTTACAAAAATGCTTTTTATTTGTCCACTCAAGTTCAAATACATTTATTTTAAACTTATTGTGGATATCATTTTATGTTAATAATGCTGTAATTAAATTTTATATTGAATTAATTTTAGTTTTGCATGAAAAAAAGCTTTTCTCTAAAGGGGCATCGTATGCAATATAGCTATTTCGTCTTGTTTAGCTAAAAATGAGCCATAACATATGATTTCATAAAAAAGCTCATTTTATTTTATAGATTACGAGGTAGAACAGTTGTTTTAACGCATAGATTATTTTACTTTATTTATAATAATTATAATTATTTAATAAAAAGTAAGTAAAATAATTTGTTTTTGTTGAGCTAAGTAGGAATTGACTTTAAACTTTTGTGTTTACCTATATTACTTGTATATTAACTACCTATCTTTAAAATGTTGGAAAATACGAGTAGTTTACATTTGCAATAAGATTTTATTGAGCGTTTAGCATTACACAAATAGTGTTTACATTTTGATATATTTTTATTATGGTGTGAATCATGTCTCATAATGTCTATGCTTAACTTGTCAAATATGACTGAAATGTGGTCACGAAGGTTGTACGGTTGCTATAGTAACACGTGTTGTTCTACTATACCAAAACACAATTTTCATTGTGAATTTGGATCACTTATAATGCACAAGTAACCCGTTGAGCTATGTTACAAAAGGGTAGTGAATTAGTAGCGAATATCTCCATTAGTGTAATGTCAGCTATAATTACGCTATACCGGTCCATACACAAGAAGACAAACTTGTATCAAATAAACTGTCACGACTTTGTTGGATAGGAGCGGGGAGTTCCTAATTGTTTCATGCCACGTCTAAAGATATTGTGGTGAACAGTGGGTAGGATGTTACTGATATTTATTTAGAACAAAAAACTAGACATTTTAAAATTTTCAGTTGTGATTTTTCGTGAACTGCATACTTTTAGACGTTTTAGAACAAAATTGATTTTTTTTTATTTATTAATATCTCTCGTCCTTTACAAATTACCATTTATTCTTCCCAAATGGCCCTTCTAGTCTGGGTCTCCAACATGGGAACCACCCCTTAGCAAACATGTGTCTCCTCCTGACAAATGAGGAATCTGGAGCTCATTTATTCAATAATAGGAAGAAGGAGAAATGAAACCGTTGTCACGGGGACCTGGGAGCTGGGGTAACCTAATGCTCAGGTGTATTAATTTAACACGGACATAAACACAGGTAAAGTAAAGAGCAATTGTAATATCGGATTTATCCTGAATGAATAAGATAGATTGAATAACAAAACATAAAGTACATGTTTCGATTCTTCAAAAGTGACTTCTTTAAAATAGGAAAGTAAAGTACTTCTTTAAAATGTATTTGAACTTGAGTGGGTGGGTAGAAAGTATTTTATCAGCGACTGAAAATTTGAACTAAATATGTACAAAGAGAATGTGAACTAATAAAATGAATTGAAGAAGCACAGAACTACCTGGGACTTAACTCAGAATCTTTACATTATAAGGTATATGCTCTTTTTACTTGACCACTCAACCACCCAACATCTATATTCATAACCATAACATATTAATGAGTTTAATGGGATTCTATGCTTTAATTTTTAGTTTACAATATAACAATTAGTCAATGCATTGTACGCAATGTGTAAGGTCGTAAAATAAGTAGCTCATTTGCTTCAGCAATATTTCACGATGCTACGTAATAATTCGACAAAGTTCTAGTTTTACTTTTCCTTGCCCAGCAGTGAAGAACCCTTCATAAAATTCATTTGATTTATTCAAGCACGCTGCAGAGGAAGTACGGAGGTAAACTTCAAGTACGTAGTTTTTAAATAATTTCTTGTAATCCACTAGAACTATATTCCGCGGTCACTCGTATATTCAGGTATATTTTGGTTTATTTTACACTTTCTATTCCCCTTCTTTTTATTCTAATTATAATTTCATTCTACATTTAAAGAAATTAGTTATTTTAAAATTTAACTTTGTGTAATATTGTTTTTACATAATTTATTTAAGCCATCACAAAATTATTTTCTAAGTATTCTATATTGGATTATGATTAATAATTTCTATAAAATATATTATTACTTACAGTAGCAATTACTTTATTCTTGTAAAGGTCGATGATTCCAACAATATAATTCATTATTGAATCAAATTTGCAAACATTTTGTATTATTATTATAAATATATATATATATATATATATATATATATATATATATATATATATATATATACATATATATATATATATTAATACATATATATAATATAATGTAATATATAATATATACATATATACACACACACATATATATATATATATATATATATATATATATATATATATATGTGTGTGTGTGTGTGTATGTTTGTGTATGTTTTTGTGTGTGTGTTTTGAAGAAATAAAGCTGCCCTTCCTAGAAATAAGATCGATGTTGGAGACAGGAATTGTACCAATCGTAAGGAATCGCAAAAGAACAATGGTCTCTCTATATTTGTGCAAATGCTACTTTAGCTACATGAAAATTAATTATTTGAGAGGTATATATGAAGTTATATGTTTCGGTCAGGTTTAATATGCCAGGAAAATACCAACGCCTGTGACGTCGTAATTCTCCCCGTCTTGTCTCACAGTTACCTACAGAATTGCGCCCTTCCTTTAATCCATCTCCCTGTTTTTATAGTTTTCTATACATCAGGTGTAATGGGTAGACACCTCTTTACAGTCTCGATAATCACGTGATGTAATATAAGTGCGCAGCCCTGTACACGTGCACACGTGATGCCGTAATGTCTCCTCTCTATCCCTGTTAGAGGGTTTTATGTCCTTACACTAAACCAACCTAGATACACAATCCTTATCCATGCTTTGTGTACATATTTGGCCGATCAACTCTAAACTCCTAAAGGAAGTAATTTACGTAGTCTATATACTTTCTACGAAATACATTAGTATGTATTTATATAGAGTAAAATGTTCCAAAAAGTCCACAAACTATTTATATTATTAAACAGTCACATCATTCTCTTCAGAAATTACCCAAAGCGAGTTTTTTAAGACATCTTCAATGACAGATACTCTTATTGTAATTAATCATTTAGAAATTGACACGAGTTAACAAACTTGGAATGGTGATTACTAAACTTGTCTATGTTGCAGATTAATATTTTAATTAGAAATTGTAGCCGACCCATAGATGAAGTTTTAACCCTCTCAAGAATACTGTTTAATACGTAACCAAAACATATATATATATATATATATATATATATATATATATATATATATATATATATATATATATATATATATATAATGTATTACTCATGGGAATAAAACTAATGCAAGTAAAGTCTTCTCCAACAACTTGGAGTCACTGCGGTGTAGATTTGTTACTATAAATAAATAAAACCTGGTAAACCCAAAAAACTTTTATGTAAATTCCGATGTACATTTCGATTGCAAAGCAATCGTCTCTAGAGAAACTTACTACAAGACTCCTTGTAGACGGAGTCTTGTAGTGATTACCTTTGAAGATATTTGCCTTACAATCGAAATGTACATCAGATTTTAATAAAGTGTTTTTGTGTTTTAGAGGTTTTATTTGTTTATAATAAAATGATTTTATTTTATAAAACTTAAAGTATATACCTTTGTAGATATTATTAGCAAAAGAAAGAAATTCCATAAGACGTTTAGTGGAAAACCGTCCTGCCTCTGGCTAGACGGAACTACTCGCGACAACAATGCCAACTATCGTATTGTGATCGATTTTACTTTGTGCCAAGTGCAACAATTTCCCAGCTTGAGTTTTGTAGTCCATTACGCTCGGTGAATCTTAGATACTCACTTAAACAATAGTTTATGACTATCCGAACTTTAAATTTTGTAAATTTGTAAAAACTTACTGAGACAGAACGTTTTCGATCGCTATGTGGCGATCTTCATCAGTGTTTTAAATTTAAAGTTCGGATAGTCATAAACTATTGTTTAAATACCGCTCTGTACACATTCGGTATTTGGGAAACACACAAGGTCTACAAGGCACTGCACACCCCTGAGCCGAGTTGCTCCCAGGTGTAGGCATGACGAATACCAAGCTCAAATAGAGGCGGCTCTTCTAGTATACACTTAGAACTTTAAATGAAAGCTAGTGCTGTTGGATTAGCTCCTGCAGAATCTCTACAATATGGAAGAGAAATTTAATTGAAATCTCTACAGAGACTCACTGAGGATAAATAACTAATTGTTTTATTACATTTGAATGGCAATGTTTATAGAAGCACTGGAAACACTGAGAAATCTAACATTGTCCTAGAACAATTTAATTAAATAAATAATTTTATCTAAAAGTAATTATAAGTAAATTATATTATATAAACAGTTGTATAAATGGAAATACATTTTCAAGGTTTAGACAATATTTTCAAGGAACCCATGTGAGACCGAATAAAATCGAAGTTGACAGGCTTTAAGTATTGCCCATACACGAATGTTTTAATGAATATGCTTTAGGCTTGGTAATAATTTATCATTAGCCCTCATCGTCGATGTTTTATTATTGTAACGTTATTTTGTTTTACCGCCTAAATAGTCTATATCGATAGGAAATACCCATAACAGGTAAACTATTTATTTAAGGTTCCTTTTTTATTTGTTAGGTTTTATGTATTTGTTGGAACGCAGAACTGTCCACGGCTCGTGTCGAGCGCAGACCTGTCCACGGCTCGTGCCGAGCGCAGAACTGTCCACGGCTTGTGTCGAGTGCAGAAGTGTCCACGGCTCGTGTCGAGCGCAGGACTGTCCACGGCTCGTGTCGAGCGCAGAACTGTCCACGGCTCGTGCCGAGCGCAGAACTGTCCACGGCTTGTGTCGAGTGCAGAAGTGTCCACGGCTCATGTCGAGCGCAGAACTGTCCACGGCTCGTGTCAAGCGCAGAACTGTCCACGGCTCGTGTCGAGCGCAGAACTGTCCACGGCTCGTGTCGATCACAGAACTGTCCACGTCTCGTGTCGAGCGCAGAACTGTCCACGTCTCGTGTCGAGAGCAGAACTGTCCTCGGCTCGTGTCGAGCGCAGAACTGTCCACGTCTCGCGTCGAGAGCAGAACTGTCCACGGCTCGTGTCGAGCGCAGAACTGTCCACGGCTCGTGTCGAGCGTAGAACTGTCCACGTCTCGTGTCGAGCGCAGAACTGTCCACGTCTCGTGTCGAGCGCAGAACTGTCCACGTCTCGTGTCGAGCTCAGAACTGTCCACGTCTCGTGTCTAGCGCAGAACTGTCCACGGCTCGTGTCGAGCGCAGAACTGTCCACGTCTCGTGTCGAGAGCAGAACTGTCCACGGCTCGTGGAGGATTGTACCTTCTTCAATTGAACTAATTAAAACTAATATCGATGATTTCCCGCTTTGTTAAATCCTCCGAAGGCAGTGACGTTACAATACTTGCATATATTACTTACAAATATATCCTAGTTAAGGAAAGCATCGATAACCATCGATATTGCTCAAAGGCTCTGTTTAGTATTAGAATATAAACACATCCTCATTTGACAAACGTAGGCTACTGATGTTTAAATTATTGTTGAAAAATTACCACATTGTTATAAATCCATACAAAAATGTATTACACACTTTCCTGTTAGGATGGATTGAGGTTTTTTTAACAAGAAATTAACTTAAGTAACATTAAAAAAAAAGTTTTCTGTATCGGTGGGTCATGGATTAAACAAAACTAAGAATTTTATTTCCTGATGTATAAATAATCTACGATTAAGAAAATAAATAATAATAAAACCTCGTCGTGACGCTCAAAAAAAAAAAGTTCAGCGTCATTTTGTTAAAACACGCCCATAAGGGCATAAAACCAAGTTTTTATTTTTGTACAAAAATACATTTCATATACTAGTACACTAACATTAAAATATGGGTTTAAAGTATTCTATCAAAATTTTACATTTCGCACGGTATCAAGTTTAGAACGTTGTATTACTATTTTGTTTAAAGTAGTCTTTTTCAATTCCTTCACACTCTCCCTGAATGTGTATATATATATATATATATATATATATATATATATATATATATATATATATATATATAGTCGGAACTGCGATTTTATGCACTGCAGAATGAACGGATGTACTCCAGATAATAACAATTCGTCATATTTTTCCATCGTGAAGGAATACGTATCAGTATATATATATATATATATATATATAGTCGGAACTGCGATTTTATGCACTGCAGAATGAACGGATGTACTCCAGATAATAACAATTCGTCATATTTTTCCATCGTGAAGGAATACGTATCAGTATATATATATATATATATATATATATATATATATATATATATATATATATATATATATATACATATATATATATATATATATATATATATATATATATATATATATATATATATATATTCCACACTTAAATTCTAAATTATAACTCAAATACTTTTTATTCATCCACTCAAGAGCACATACATTTTTTAAAAATTATAGTTGATGACACTTAAATTTTAATATGGTTTTTTCAAAAATTAATTCATAAATAAATTCATTGAATTATTTTAATTTTATATAGGAGTAAAACACTTAGTTGTTTCATTCCATTTGGCATACAATAAGGGATAACATATGATTTTATGTTACAGGTTATGTGGTAGAACAGCTGTTTTAAAGCATAGGTTAAGTTACTTTATTTATATTAATTGTAATTATTTATTTTAAAAAAGTAACTGAATTTTTTTTTTACCTAAGTAGTAATTAACTTTAACAATTTTTGTTTAAATTATTTGTTTTATAGGTAAAATTTCTTTGCATACATTTATAAGTATCAGAGCGTTTAGGTTAGTTTCCTTAATTTCTAAATCTGAGCACTATTTATGATTACTGAAGTTTTGAGTAAAGTTGCCTTCTTTACAACGTATTTTTAAGTAACTAATGTGTAAGACTTTGGACTAAGGGTAAACCATTAGGCTTATAGCTATCATTAGGTACAGCGTATAACACTCTAGCCAAAGTAACAGGCACTGAGGAATTACTGTTCGACAGGTTAAGCAGATCCCAGCACGGTTTCGTCTTACGCAGTGAAATGGGAGAATATTAATTACGGTATGAATCTTTGATGTATAGACCGACATGTAATCCTAGAGCACCCCCCCCCCGCCGGTAATCTATCACGGAGGGCTTAGGGAAGGGTGCAAACACCCCTATTATGCAGATGAGATACACACATGACCGACCGAAGCCTTGTTCGATTCAATGTTTCAACCCTCCTTACAAGGTTTTATAGGCGACTGGAGTGTCTTTGGATATCTAACAGCTACATTACTTGTAGTAAAACAACCTAATACTATCCATTAATGTACACTTTGCACCTACATTCTAATTCCATATTCCTGGTTCTAATTAAGTTTCTTACTTCTGACATTACATTGTTATAACACTTTCTGTTTCCAAGGATATATATTATTTATTTTTTTTTTTTAAGAATGTTTTTTTGTAATATTTTTAAAAACTAAACGTGTACGTTTTAAAAGATGTTTTTGTTTTATTAAAGTTTTTAAAACTAATTATAGCCTACTCTTCTTTTAATTGGCTAAAACAAAAAATAAACCAAAACAATCGTAAATAAATAAAAACTTTCTAGCTCTAAGAGGTTCATGATAGATATTTAACAAAAAAATGTTAGTAAATTGTTACAATTTTAACCCCATATTTCACTTTAACCCCTATAATTTCATTTATTTCAATAATTTCCCTAAATAAAACGCTAATGTTTATATTTTTGACTGATTTCGGAGATGCTGTCGAAAACCTAAGGGATTGGAAAAGGGGGGGGGTTGGCGTATTTGAGTTTCTTATTGCTAAAAACGTGACTGTACATGAATAAAAGAGTTCTTATTCTCGCTACACTTAAGAATGGAATTTATAAACAACTGGCTATTTTCTTCAACATTTTTTTACTACCTTTCAATCCACGAATATTGAACACAGCCTCACTTGGCAAACTAAGACATGAACAAAATTTTGAATGATTCATATTACTATAAATATAAATCTATATAAAATGTAATATCTATAATATAATACAAAAATCTATATAAAAATCTATTCCTATACATATGCATCTATATTAAACATAGTTTCAAATTATCTGGTTAGGATTGATTTGGTATTTGAAACAAGCAATATAAAAAAATAGGTCTATTCCTAATTAGGTTTAAAAAAAAAATTTATTTCTGTTACTTTTAATTAAATAATTACAATTTTTATGAATATTTATTTACATAGTGATTCACATATGCCACAGTATCACAATATTTAGTGAAAAAATAGAAAGCGAGATTATTTAATATTATCAATTAATTAAATTAATATTAATAATGAACTACTATTTGAAAAACATATTTACACCATTTGACATCGTCTACAAGTTTTAAAAAATGTATTTGAATTTGAGTGGCTAGATAAAAAGTGTTTTTAATTATTATTTTTAATATTATTCCTTAATATTATTTTGAACAATGTATACAAATAAATAATATATGTAGAGTGTGAACTAATAACGGGATTTGGTTATGATGATAGAATAATTCAATTTACAAAATGGCTTTTTGGGTCAAATCTCCTTATTTAAATACATCTTATTGGCCTATATACTGCGGAAATATAGATTACCCCTTGGGATACACGTAGACTCTGGGTAAATAGTAGTTGCTTCCCTCCATGACCTACTAATAAGGGAGAGGGAAGCAACCTCCCCGTATCTGAGGTTGTAGTCCATATTAGGTGCATACCTCTAGCTATTAAAGTGCGGGTATATTTTATTATCCCAAAGGATAATCAATTTTAAAGAATTTTAATAAAATTTGTTAAAGTTACTTTGTTTATATAAGTAAAGTTTTACAGAGTAATTATAAGCAAGAAGCAATATAAAATATTATATTATTATACTTATATTATTATACTTATATCATTGAATTAAATTAAATTGTTAAATTATAAATGTTTATAGAATTAAATTATAAATGTTTATAGAATTAAATTATAAATGTTTATAGAAAACTAAAATAATTTTTTTTTAATGTTTTATCACAAAACGTAAAGAAGAGTATATTAATAATAATATAATCAAATTAGTAAAGTTAAAAACATCCTCCATTAATTTTTTTGCATTGATACTGCAAATATTATATAATAAAAACAAATTTACTTACCCATAAATTACTTAATAAGAATATTGTAGTAAATATTAGATTATACACACGTTCGGTATTTCTTAGTTACTAGAAAAATACAATAAACTAAGTAAGTATGTTTAACTGAGGAACCTAAACAAGATTTCCCTGCATTCTGTGACAGCTTCAACTGTTCTCCCTTGGCAGAGTTCCAATAGTAAAATCGCCCTTGGCAGTGAAATGCAGGACTGACCCTGACGGACGTAGGCCAGGATGGTAACCGGAATAACAGGTTGTGGTAAGTGGTACTGGAGTGGTAAGTGGGCAGTGGTAAGTGAAATCATACTTCATTCCCATTTGTTTGTGTTATTCGTAGCTGTGCAAAATGCGAGGCTAAATAAAAGTATCACTAAAGTAAAAAAAAGAAAAAAATCTGAAATCAACATTTCCACGACATTTATAAGTAAATTTATATATATATATATATATCTAACACTATAAAAGGTTTATTTTCTCAGAGTTTTTATTGAAGCCGTAAGCCAACTTAAGTTTCTATTCTCTGAGTACAGATTTATATAATGTCACCCTGGAGTGGATAAGGGACCTAACCAGAAGCGGTGTCTAGTGGGACTGTGTGACGTAGCATGTCTTCTGGCCTGGCAGACGCTATATTACTCACATTAGATGGAACACGTGTCCCGTCCCAAGTACCAACCACGAGCGCCCACATTGCCGCCCAATATTTTTATATCTAATTACAGGGAAAAAATATATTGAAATAAATTACTCCACAAAAAGAGATCGTTAGCTTTGACGAGTTTGCTATCTTTTTAATTAGGAGACAAAGTTATTCTTTGATGTTAGACTTCTGTAGCTGCCAATAACGTTAATAATGAGCCCAAATGGTGCTTTTAAAGAAGCTAAAATCATTATTTCAACATTTATTCAACTACCTTGGTCTTCTAGCATGAAATACTCAGAAGGAAACTGCTCGCGAACTATGTGTTTTTTTTTATTAGAACAATTTATTTATTTTACTCCTGCCAATTTAATGAGGTAAACAAAACAGAATATTAAAATAATATATATTTTTGCTTTCTTAAGGAAGTATTTTATCCATAAATTTAGAAGGGAGGAGATAGAGAAGAAAGTTGGCATGGTTTGGAGATGTATAAGGGAGGAGATAAAGAGAAAAATGTCGGTAGGGTTTGGAGATGTATAAAGGAGGAGATAGAGAGAAGAAAGTTAGGATGGTTTGGAGATGTATAAGGGAGAAGATAGAGAGAAGATAGTTGTCATGGTTTGGAGATGTATAAGGGAGGATATAGTTAGAAGAAAGTTGGCATGGTTTGGAGATAGTTGAGGGAGGAGATAGAGAGAAGAACGTTGGCATGGTTTGGAGATGTATAAGGGAGGGGATAGAGAGAAGAAAGTCAGTATGGTTTGGAGATGTATAAAGGATGAGATAGAGAGAAGGAAATTGGCTTGGTTTTGAGATTTAAAAACGATGGCAGAAGACAGGTGGCCCCGAAAGGTACAAGAGTAGATTCCCTTTGAGATAAGAGAGGACGTTGGACGAAGCAAGGACAGCAAGAAAATTAGAAGAGGCATTAACGAGTGACAGAAGAAATCGGAAATTGGTGAGAGAGAGACGGCGATAGTTCTTTTATTATTTTTCTAAAACCTTTTATACTTTAGTCATTTTCAATTTAGGATATTTGACCATGGTTTATTTATTTTAATTATAACTGTTCTGCACTTCTGGAAACCGTATTTTGAAACAAAATAATTTTATTAGCACTGTTATCAATGTATTTTTCGTAGAATAATACAACTAGTGTATTAAGTTACTGACAGAAGAAAACGAAAAGTTGGACTCGAAGTAAATCGTTAAATTCAAATAATTTTTCTTTTATTATTATTTATATACATATAAGTAAACTCCATTTTAAAAGACATAACCTATTTTTAAATTCCTTCTATTAGTCCACACTCTCATGATACATATCTTGTACAAATTTTTAATTGTTAATAGAATACGTTTTGTTCGTCTAATCAAGTTCAAATACATTTGTTTAACCTACTGTGTATGCCAATTAATGTAATTACAGTTTTTTTTTAAATATTAGTTCAATAATTAAATTATAAAAATTTAGAGGTTTAGGTTGGATTCGAACTGAGTATCATCATATTCGAAGGCTAATGCTTTTTGGTACTGAGCCAACTTTCCATAGCTACAAATGAACGACTTAAAGATCTATATGAAAAACCTCCAATATAAAACCTTAAATTGTTGCCATAGTTACCACACAATATATAATATAAAATACCACTAAAACATAAATAATGTTGTAGGATTAGAAATGAATGAAAAGAATAAACAAACTAGATTAACGTTATCCAAACTTGCTTCACAAAAGGACAATGCGAACCAAAGCGAAAAGAAGCTACACAACAATGCAAGTGACGAAAAATGAAAGCGTATAAAAATCAACAGATAAAAATAAAAGTCCAACACCATACATGGTAAGGAAAAAAAGAAAACTGCAAGGAAATTCGCTTTCTATTTTGCCACTTAATATTGTAATTCCGACATACATACACACACAAAAACACAAACACACACATACACACCCACACACACACACACACACACATATATATATATATATATATATATATATATATATATATATATATATATATATATGTCTGGATAGTTAAAGCTTTGTATATAAATTAATAAATATTCTTGTATTTGAATAACCTATGTTGTTTTAATATATATATATATATATATATATATATATATATATATATATATATATATATATTTAATATGGTGATATGTTTTCTTGTAATATAGTTAATAAATTGAAAATATTTCAAAAACAAGAATACTTTTAATGAATATATTTATTCAAAGTTTTTCGCCGATAAAATAGTACCCGCATCTTCAGGAAAATAATTATCTAATAATATATTTTTACAAAATTATATATTCTAAATTTAGAATTTTGTAAAAATATTTTATTAGATAATTATTTTCCTGAAGATGCGGGTACTATTTTATCGGCGAAAAGCTTTGAATAAATATATTCATTAAAAGTATTCTTGTTTTTGAAATATTTTTAATTTATTATATATATATATGTATACATATATATATATATATATATATATATATATATATATATATATATATATATTATTTGTAATTATAAAGTAAAAAGAAACTAAAACCTTTAAACAAAATTTTGTAGATTCAAGTAGGAATTGACGTTTTTCAAATGATTATGTTACTTGTTATTAACCAAAGTTTTAAAATTCATGAAATTATTCTAAGTTTAAATTAATAATAATTAAAATTAATCATTTGTTACGACCTTAGGACATTTATTCAGCTTTGTGTAGCAAGTACTGACTATGTACAATGTAACTAACTATTAACCACCTGAACAACAGCTGTCACTGAAGATAAAATATTTAATGTGTGTCGAGACTACTCGCCGTAAAGCACTAGCATTACGCTGTGCCTGCATTTAAATATTCCCTTTGCTACCATAGACTCTCTCCTTTGCTTCTCTGGGAATCTTTGGAAAACGTTGAAGTTTAGAAGTGTTTATTAAACTTATGAGCCAATAATTTACAAAATTCAGTGCAGCCAAATAAAGAACGTAAAGTAATTAAAGAAAACATAGAGACCTAAAAGCAAAGCTACAAGCCCTATAACGATTACCTTGCCCGTATAAATAACTACTGATAGTTATAATCTAACATAAGGCTCACTTATTCAAACTGTTTACAATTAAATTTACAAAGGGACAGGTAATTTATTCATTTGAGGGACAACTATTAAAAATATAAATTTAAGTTGAAATTTCTATTGTGCCTTTCCTTTTCTGTTTATTTTTCCAATTCCTTCTATTATTTCAAACTCTCCTTAAATATATCTTGTTCAAATTTTAAATCGTTAAAAAAACAATTTTTATTCATACACTCAAGTTCAAATCCACTTTTAACGCTTATAGTGAGACATTTTAAAACAGTTTTTTCGAATATTAGTTCATTAATTAGATTAAATTTATTTATTTATTTTTATATGTGAGAAAATGTTTTCACAAAAGGGGCAAGATATGCAATGTATTTATTTCTTCCAATTTGACTTAAAATAGGTGATGGCATATGATTTTAAAAAAACCTGATTATATATTACAGGTTATGTAGTAGAACAGCTGTCTTAACGCATAGGTTATGTTACTATACATTAATTGTAACTATTTAATATATAATGAATTTTAGTTTTACATGGGCGAAAAACTTTTCACAAAGGGGCAAGGTATGCAATACAGTTACTCCTCCCGTTTGGCTTAAAATAATTGATAAAATATCATTTCATAAAACCGCTAAATTTATGTTATAGATTATGTGGAACAGCTGTTTTAATACATAGGTTATATACCTTTACTTATATTATTTATAATTATTTATAAAAAGTAACTAATTTTTTGTTTGACCTAACTAGGAACTGACTTTATAAATGTTTTGTTTATATTACTTGATTGAATATTTAACACTGTCGTTTATTATTCTCGGACGGGCTTCAGGAAGACAATGTAGAAACTTTTACGTACAGATTCCTCATGCTCCATTGAGGACGTAATGTAGTGAGAGAGGTGAATTCAGGTTTATAACAGATAATTAGCTTTTATACAGTTCAATACCTTTACAAGTGCATTTTACTGTATTTAACGTTCATGTTAACAGACAGCGTTAAACATTTTATTCTTTTACATTTATACATATTTTAAAAATAATTACATATACGTAGTTTGTAATGTTTTACAAATTTTCACAAAGTGTGTATTAAGGTGAGGTAAAAAAATAATTATTCTACCAGATACCTAAAGATCTTCAGACTAAACCCACACCGTATCGTTGGTCATTCACACTTGATATTAAATGATGTTATGAGCGAAACAAGTTTTAAAAGTACAACATTAACTTTAAATGGTCATAATCCTTTGTGCTTCTAAAATATTGTTCTCCTTTATTTTGTAGCGATGTTCTCCTACACTGATATGCTTTTAAACTTTCATTTACCTCTATATAGAGTACAAGTTAGTGTCACTTTGAGAATGAACGTATATTCGAAACTGTTAACGCTAGAAGTTTGACGTTACATACGTATAGATCACTCCCATCATAAAGGCCAACTAATAAGGCCTTATACAATTTTAATTTGAAGTTTTTTTTTCATTTCCCCCTATTATTTCACTCTTTTTTAGATCTTTTTGAAATTTACAATCGTTAATAAAATAATTTTTATTCATCCACTAAAGTTCATATTCATATATTTAAACTTGTAGTGGATGACAATTGTTTTCTAATATTAATTCATTAATTAAATATAATAATGAATTAATTTTATATTTATATGGGGGCAAAAACGTTTCAAAAAAGGGGTAAAGTATGCAATATTGTTACTTCGTCCCTTTTAGCTTAAACTAATTGGTAACTAAGTGTTATGATTTCATACAGCTGATTTTATGTTATAGGCTATGTGGTAGAACAAAGGATAGGTTATGGTACTATATGTATATTATTTGTAATTATTTAATACAAAGTAACAAAAATAAATTCTTCTTAGAGTTGCTCCAAGTAGGAATTGACTTGAACTGACTACATTTGAGTTTACTTGCCAACTTAGTTACATATTGGCTTCCATTTTCCCACAGAACAGCTGTAGTCTTTAGATGACGTTACGATCAGCTGTTTCAAAATCGATAAAACAACAAGTTTAGTTATTGTCAACAGAAATTAATATCCTATTTAATGTGAACATAAACTAGAAGTTTGGTTAGTAAAGGAGACGTGATTAAGGATGTTTGTAAAGACGTTGTTATATCGGCGAAGGTTCAAATAAATACGAAATTGGTTTAGGTTAGTATTATTGCTCGTATATTTATCATTTCAAGACAATCTCAGTCAATAAAATACAAAAGTTAAATACTTATAAGAAATAAATATACGTTTTTTCAATTAATTCATACAGCCTGTGTATTTGACAACAAATACATTTTTAAATCGTGGCTTTAAATTTTAATGATAGAAAAAATCATTAATATTTAGAAGTTACAGATTTCGCGAGCTTCATAGCAACCCACTCAATAACTACCTGCTTCATAACCGAAATCAGCTTCTTTTATCAGATTTTATCTGATTGAATGCCTTACTTTTAATTAAATTTAAATATTCCATACTAAAATTAAATTTTTTACTTTAACTTTACATACATAGTTTATTGACTGCAAACCTGTGTGTATTTACTGATGTCGGTATAAGTGGTACAAATATAAAGTGACGGTATAGTGTTGGATTTCTGTGAAATCCAATTCCAAACAAACATCGCGCGAGCAAGTCCGAAATGTATGTCATTTCAGAGAAACATTTTAAATAAAACTAAAAACACTTCCACGTAGTTAACACTTGTCTATAGTAGCACTTACTTTTTGATTATTGAGGAGATGTATCCCATTGTCAAGTCAGGCTATATTATAGAGAAATGTCAACATTTTATTTTAAATAAAACTCTCTTAGATTTTTTAGAAATTCTATATAAATTACAGATAAATGTAAATAGACAACATTACTATAACCAATAATATACAGCCTATGAGAAGCCTTTATACAGGCTAATACACAGCCTATAATATACTCCAATAGCCTAGAAGTAATGAAACTATTGCATGCAATAATATAAAAACACAACTGCCTCACAAGCTCTCTGTGTAATATCCGTTCCATGGAAGTAACAGGAAGTTCCAAGGGAAAAGGAACTCGTTATATTATGTAATGACGCCATTAAACCGTTATGAACTGCCCGTACCATGCGCGGCAAAGGGAGAAAGTAATAACGGTACTCAAGCACCTCTCTATCGATGACAGAAACAATTACATTTATATCTTCTGCTGTGATATTATAAAGAACAACTAAAAAGACACCAATTTAAGGTTTGCAATTGTGTAAACCGATTTGGTTGCAAAATGGTTGAGGAACAAAAACATTCAGCCTATTCAGAGTTTGATGTATGCCTACTCTCCCACTACAAAAAATGAATTATTCTCTTCAAAAACTTGGGTCAGTAGTCGCTTCTATTTTATTTTATTTTCGCAAGTTTAGTTACAAGAATATTATGTGTGTTATACATTTGCTAATGTGACATTAACGCTGATCAAGTAATGTGACCACTATCACCTAAGAAGGATTACGCAAACATGTAGGACATGCATTCTCCTGGAACAGACGTGGGGCAGTTAAGCCTCGTGTGCAATGCCGAGTGCCTGTAAACGTAGCCTCTACCAGGGTCCACCCATTACAGTCTCTTGTAAGAAAAGATTTAACGAAGATTTGGCAAATAAAACGTAGTAAGAATTATAGGCGTTAAATTATAAAATTTATTATGATAAAATACGTTACACACACACACACACACACACACACACACACACACACACACACACACACACACACACACACACACACACACACACACACACACACACACACACACACACACATACACACACACACACACACACACACACACACACACACACACACACACACACATATATATATATATATATATATATATATATATATATATATATATATATATATATATATATGGATACATTTTCTTTTCTGCCTTTCCTAACAATACAATTTTTTCCTTTACACTTTTCGAAAGCACCTCATTTTCAAAACTAAAATAGTAGGCCCTACTTATGATGTTTATTTAAGTACTATATAAGTATTGAAAATGGAGTTATTCCGAAACGCGCGAATAAAGGAAAATATTGTAGTTTTAGGAAAGGCAGAAAAATGTGTTCGAATATATGCTAATATTCCTACCCGAACTGAAGATGAGTATATATATATATATATATATATATATATATATATATATATATATGTGTGTGTGTGTGTGTGTGTGTGTGTGTGTCTAAGTGTATGTTTGTGTGTGTGTGTGTGTGTGTCTGTGTGTGTGTGTGTGTGTGTGTGTGTGTGTGTGTGTGTGTGTGTGTGTGTGTGTGTGTGTGTGTGTGTGTGTGTGTTTGAATGAGCCTTATGCATTACTAAACCATCCGATCGCAATGAAACTTTGGGAAATTGCTGAGTACATTCCTTGAAAGTGTCTTTCGACATAACAATTTTTTTCAGCATGTAATTTTCAAGTGCGAAAATAGCATAAAAAACTACTTTCTTTCTTACTTCAAAACATTTTAATTCATTTAAAATTTTGGTTGCTAGGCAACACTCATCAATCTAAAATTATTTTGCAACACATTTTAAACAATATACAAAAAAATATTGTATATCCGAATGCTTTTCAATAAATAACATCCAATCAAGAACTTTTATTGTCACAGTTTACTTGATCGACTACTATAAGGTTAGCTATAAGGTTAGCTAATGTTAACACGCCATTCATTTACTTTAGGATGGTACACATTTTACCGGGTCAGCTAGTTAGGAATAAATACGTCATGTTACGTCTTTCCTGTAGGACAAAGCGTCCATCCTACGCTTCAAGATAAAATAATAACATATTTCCTATTGCTTAACAGATTTACGTTTTTAATCGGTGTTATAAATATTTTAACGAGTAAAAACAGTAATGAATAGAATTTATAACGTATCGGGATTTGCCTTTAGTAAAACTCGAATCTCACCATTGCATCATGTAAGACAAATAGCGCCCAGTCTCCCATGTAACCACACAGAGGAAGCAATCCGTTGAAGATTCGACACGTTTTGAATTATCTCTTTACTTCATGAGCTTATCTTTGGTGAGTCATGGGAACACTTCTTGTAATCGTCGTTTGGGGTAAAATATTTCAAATCTAGAGTATATAACTGATTATAATTTTATTTGTAAAAGTCACCTCTCTTTACCTTGTTAACGTCTACATCGCTGAGGGACCGTGCTGACCCTAGTCTCTGCACTCCTAGTACCAGAAGATCTTTAATTCCAACTAAGCTTTTTCATCCTCCTCCTTACAAGGGACCAACGGGTGGCTCACAACAAGTGGATGCATAATATCCTTCTACTATATCCAGGCTTAGATAAGCAGGTATTGTCTGTAGTTTATCTATAGGTCTGATAATCAGGCCTAATCTATGATTATACTAAATGTCTCATATGCACGACGCATCTGTGAATATTCTACTGGTCTGAACGCCATATCGTATATAAAGTATCGGCGTAAGTAATTTTTAATAATACGATTTTATTATTATTTTAAAAATATTATTACCGTGTTATTATTTAACATTTTTTGCACAGAGTAGATTATCAAGCAACAACATATGCAGTCAATATTTTTCTACAAATGTATTATAAAGAAGAAACAAGTAATATTAACAAATTCCTTTTTTAACCTCAATCCCTACTTGGGTTAACAAAGAAAAATTTCACTTCAATAAATAATTACAAATAATATAAATAAAGTAACATGACCTTTGCGATAAAACAGCTGTTCTACCACATAAACTTTAACATAAAATCAGCTGATTTATGAAATCATATGTCATTACATATATATAAGTGATAAGGGACAAAGTAACTATATTGCATACCTTGCCCCTGTTGTAAAAGGTGTTTCTCCCATTTAAACTAAAATTAATTCCTAAATTTAATTTATGAAAAAACTGTAATAACATCCTATTAATCACCAATACAAAATTTTTTAAAAAATGTGTTTGAACTTGGGTGGATGAATAAAAAGTATTTTATTAACGATTGAAATTTGTACAAGATTTATGTAAGGAGTGTGTGAACTAACAGAAGTAATTGGGAAAAACAATACATCCCAAAGTATGATGGGATTTTATGAATGTAATTTTATGTGTGAACTAACAGAAGTAATTGGGAAAAACAATACATCCCAAAGTATGATGGGATTTTATGAATGTAATTTTATGTGTGAACTAACAGAAGTAATTGGGAAAAACAATACATCCCAAAGTATGATGGGATTTTATGAATGTAATTTTATGTGTGAACTAACAGAAGTAATTGGGAAAAACAATACATCCCAAAGTATGATGGGATTTTATGAATGTAATTTTATAAACTATATATTAGCAAAATTGCGAACGTTAAGTCAAATGGAATCCATGATAATTTTTAAAACAGTGGATGAGAAAAATCGTATTTACAGGTAAAACAATGTTCATTTATTGTGTTAGCATATTAATTACATTAGTTAATCTTTTTTTTAGTTTAGATTTGAGTTGAAGGTAATAATTCATAAACATTGCACACTCACTGACAATTGTTAAAGTATTGATCAAAAAATTCACAATATAATTACGTCATAACTAACAAATGAAGTTACTAATTTAGACGTCGTAGTTGTTGTAACACAATAATGATGATGACGCCGCCATCGAAACACGTTCGAGTCAATAAATTATTAACTATGAGTCATTGTGAGTTGTTGCCTATTACATTGTATTAAACACGTGAATATTAATGAAACGCTAAAATAATGAAACACAAATGCATGCAAAAATAAACAACTCGTGATGGATAAAGTTAAAAAAATAAGAAATTACCTCAGCAGTGCACTCGTCAGTAATTAGCGGCTGTGACCTCTCGTTACTTGTTAGGCACGAGGGCTTCCCTGAGACCCTTCCATTATAATGAAGTGCCTTTAGTCTCAAAGATTCTCCCAACTTCAAAGTTAAGACGGGACGCGACTCTTTAAAGAATCAAAGTTCCACTCTTCTTGAATGACAATTACCTCTTCCCGTCAGTTCTATACCCGAGTGGCTGCCACGCGGGTATTGGTGTATTTATAAATAAATCATATATATATATATATATATATATATATATATATATGAATTGTATTATAAAAATCCTCCCCTTACTTCACAAAAATCCTCCCCTTACTTCACAAAAATCCTTCCCTTACTTCACAAAAATCCTTCCCTTACTTCACAAAAATCCTTCCCTTACTTCATAAAAATCCTTCCCTTACTTCATAAAAATCCTTCCCTTACTTCACAAAAATCCTTCGTTTACTTCACAAAAATCCTTCCCTCACTTCACAAAAATCCTTCCCTTCATAAAAATCCTCTCCTTACTTCACAAAAATCCTTCCATTACTTCACAAAAATCCTTCTCTTACTTCACAAAAATCCTTACCTTACTTCACAAAAATCCTTCCCTTACTTCACAAAAATCCTTCCCTTACTTCACAAAAATCCTTCCCTTACTTCACAAAAATCCTTCTCTTACTTCACAAAAATCCTTCTCTTACTTCACAAAAATTCTTCCCTTACTTCACAAAAATCCTTCCCTTACTTCACACTTTCCTTGTTAAATTCATCACTTCATCATGTTCAACTTTTCAATGGTTAATAAAACAATGTTTATTCATTCACACAAGTTCAAGTACATTTTGTTAAACTTGTGTTGGATGACGCTTTACGTTAAAACAGTAGTTTCAAATAATTATCCATTATGCAAATTTCATAATGAAATAATTTTATATTTAAATATGTGACCAAAGCTTTTCTCAAAAGGTGGCAAGGTATGCAAAATAGTTATATCGTTCCATTTAGCTTAAAATAAGTGATAACATATGATTTCATAAATCAGCTGATTCTATGTTATAGGTTATATAGTAAAACTGCTGCTTAAGCAATAGTTTAAAGCATAGGTTATGTTACTTTAATTATACTATTTGTAACTATTTAATAAAAAGTAACTCAAAATTATTATTTGGTAACCTAAGAACGAATTGACTTTAAGAGAGTTATATTTACGTAACGTGTTCATAGCATACACACAGTAACCCAGTTTAGCGACTTTACCAGTTTGTAGTAGTAAAAAATCATGCCTAATCAGTGTCATAAGAGTAATATTACATTAATGTAAAATTTCCAAAAATAAAATACAAATTTGTAAAATAAACAAATTGTAAAATAATTGTAAAACAAATGTTGTGACATACTTCCCGCCCGATATTGGGGGTAGTTCGACAAAATATGCATACGCTGGAATCACAAAAATATATTAAATAAAATAATTTAGAGTAATCATGGTGTAATTATTTATTACGAATGACTAAAACCTCCTAATCGCAGTTACGCCAAGTTATTATTGCCACGACTTGCAGTCTTGCAGTAATTTCATTTTTAAAGATAATTGCTTTCCAATCGAATTCTAAATAAAAAATTAAATATGGTCAAGAAGTTTTATTTATAATAGAAAAACAAAACCTTGGTTAAAATTTGTTTTCACTTGGATTTACAGTTTTAAATGATCGCCCACATTGAATATTGTTGCCCACGAAGGTGAGAAAGGATCAAGTTGGAGGTTATACAAAGGTGTTTACTCGTTACACAAAACTGACAGCACGATAAGGGGTGAAAGGATGGAAATAGGCGGGAACAAGGGACGGACGTAATGATCTGTATTGGAACTACGTAAGAGTTATGACAACGCGTGGGTTGTTTGGCTGTTTTCGAAGCAAAAAGTGGTATCTGTCCCCTATGTGTCAAAAATGTAAACACGTAAGATCAATAGAAAATAGTATAAACAAAAAAAAATATTTATATTAAATATTTATTGGTTTAAAAATAATAACCAATACTTGAAGTTAATTGTAGGTCAGGAAATTTGTTTAGTTTTACACGATTTGAATTTACGTATTTAGAGCTTTATACTTTTTGAGTATAATCTTTTCAGTACAATATTTCTCAGTAAATATAGATCTTTTTTTTGTAAAATATTTATCAAAAACCGTAATATAAACAAAATAATTTCAAGTCAATTCCTACATAAGTAAAAAAGTTAAAACGTTTTTTAGTTACTCTTATTAAATAATTACAATTAATTAATATAAATAACGTAACATTATATAAGCGTTAAAACAGCTGTTCTACTACGTAACCTATAACATATTATCAGCTGTTATGAAATCATATGTTATCCCTTATTTTAGGTCAAACGGGACGAAATAATTATATTGCATACCTTGCCCCTTTTGTGAAACGCTTTCCTCCCAGGATATAAAACTACAACAACAAATTTAATTATTTAAATAATGTTTGAGAAAATTTTATAAACATCAAGTGTCATCCACTACAAGTCTAAAAATTGTACTTGAACTTGAGTGGATAAATAAAATAAATTCTAGTAACGACTGAAAGTTTTGAACAAGATATAAATATATATAGAGAGAGAGTGTGAGCTAGTAATAAAGAGAGATTTGAACCAACAGCAGACCGAATAACACTACAATTGAAAGTGCGATATAAGCCTAAACGGCAACGGCAGATGGTTACGTTGCAACGGCGTCGGCCCACCAGACTTACTGAAGCGATCAATACGTAGCACGGCCCAGAGCCCGACTCGTGCTCACTCACAACCAAAACACTGCTCCTTCGCTCCCTTTCATTTCCTGTCGGCCGCCGCAGATTCTATCATTTATTTTTAATTCATTAAAAGCCCGTTTAGTAAACCAGTTTATTTTTGTTTTAAGTTTTATCCTGATATGTAACAATACGTGCGATAAAACGCACACACACACGCGCGCGCGATCACACACACACACACACACACATATGTATATATACATATATATATATATATATATATATATATATATATATATATATATATATATATATATATATATGTATATATATCGAATGCAGAAAAAATAAAAATTACTAAAACTTAATCAGCTTTAGAATCTTTTTCTCAGATATAGGGTTAATCTTGGTCATTCTATGGGAAAAATCGGGAGATTTTGTTGTGCCCGAAACCTAGCTTTTCGTTCAGAATGGTTCCAGCAAGATGGCCCAACCAGCCCCACTGCCCTAGACAACATACCTTTCCTTCAAGAAATTTCTGACAACCGTCTCATCTCGCTTAGAACAAACTTTCCTTACCCAGCCCACTCCCTTGATCTTACACCTCATGACGCATACGTCTGGGGAATGATGAAGAAGAAGATTTTCCGTGATGACACAGCAACCACCATCGTCCGACTAAGGGGGGGAGGGGGTATATCTACGTGGATAACGAGCATGAAACCACCCTTCTTCACCAAAATGAGGTACATCCCTTAGATAAGGTAAGAGTGTTGCCTAAAATTAAACAGAGGTCATATAGAACATGTTTATACCCGAGTCTAATCGGCTTAGCTTCTTTTACTTGTGTCTGTAAAACTATGTAGATTAAATACGTTGTCTTCATACATACACACACACACACACATACACACACACCTGATAGTGTGTGTGTGTGTGTGTGTGTGTGTGTGTGTGTGTGTGTGTGTGTGTGTGTGTGTGTGTGTGTGTGTGTGTGTGTGTGTGTGTGTGTGTATGTGTGTGTGTGTGTGTGTGTGTGTGTGTGTGTGTGTGTGTGTGTGTGTGTGTGTGTATACCACAGTTTCACTTTAAGCTACCAAAACAAAAATCGTTCTTGAATTTATTGCGAATCGACTTTCGAGAGCTACTTGTGTTTATAATGCATTCACTATCAGGCCGCTATGTCCTTGAAGCGGCTGGGCGTGTGAGACGGTTCCTTGTCACGTGGTCTTGTTCTATTTTTGGTATCACTACACTGATCGATGTTTGAGTAAAGTTTGTCGATTTGTTGAAAGAGTACAACAGTCTTCCCACGCTTGGAAATGAGTGCAATTTAATCGTATAACTCTCGAAGATCGACTCCCAAATAAAAATCAAATAAAAAAAGTATGACAAGTTAGTACAGGAAAACTATGTTTCTCTAATCAAACCTATGAAAACGGTCATTTTATTTTATACTTTTAAAGCTTTTTGCCAACATTTATTGTGTATTGCTTATTATTATATTTAGCCATTCCGTCAACGATTCAGAATTTCACAATTACTGTTTGGATATTTACTATAATAATTTTAATTTGGAGAATGATGGACGTATCTTAAAACAAGCCTTGGAAATGGCCAAAAGTAAATTAGATGACTGTAATGGCGACGGACGTATGACATAATTAATTGTGTTGTATTATTGTATTATTGTATTAATTGTGCCACATTATTAGAAAGTGCTATAAAAAATATCTTTTGGGTTATTTCCTTGATAAGGCTTACTGTTAACGTTTCCTATCCAAACAGTATTCTTACTTCGTACACATTAACATAATATGCATGCTACACATGTTACTTATCAACACTCCTACATACACTAATTTTAGTGTGTTTTCTCACGTCAAAGGAATTGTTCGTAGCATATATTACGAACAATAGAAAAAAGATTTTAAAAAGCAACTCCAACTTTGAGGTTTAGCATGAACAACAACTGTATTATAACAAAAATATTATAGGTTATGTTCAGTTTTTTTTAATTAAGTTTCAATTGTGTATCATCACTGAAGATGATGACATAATGTCATTGAAACGCGCCTGAGAGTAATGTTTTTATAATTGCGAGTTTATTCTGTTGTTTATAACCTT
This sequence comes from Prosapia bicincta, assembly GCA_036971475.1. Taxonomy (NCBI): domain Eukaryota; kingdom Metazoa; phylum Arthropoda; class Insecta; order Hemiptera; family Cercopidae; genus Prosapia; species Prosapia bicincta. The sequence goes on along the minus strand of JBAIZL010000213.1, from coordinate 49,952 downwards.
CACTCACAACCCAGCTCGAATATTGTTTATAACAATATTATTACCAATAGCATAAATAATAATTGTAGTAAACAAACAATCTATAAAATAAGAGAAATGGATAATAATAGCGAAACACATAATGGAGCGACAACAACAATAAAATGCTAACTACAGTGCTAAGCCAGGATATTAATTACTACTGGAATAAATTACGCTGCTTTGTGCTCTTGCTGGAGGCCGTTGCAACAATTCCTATTTGCATTAAACCCTCAACTCTGAATCCTTAAACTTTACTTTATATATCAGCGTCCTTTCAACTTGAGTCAAACAAATATTTTATACTCAATTATTTGTAATAAAACTTATAATATTTTATACCACAGTAACTGCGCCCTGTAAGCTTCAATGAACAACAAATACAAACTCCCGCTATTTTCCACAATACACATTCTTTAAAGACATATTATCGGCAACCATGTTCCAAATTTTGCCGAGTAACAAGTCACTGTTTCTTCATATCCCGTCTTAATCTATACCAAATACTCTTTTTGTAGTTATGTTGTGAAATAGTTACTTTTGACTGTAATATGTAAATAATTTCTCTTGAAGAAACATTTAGTTTCTAGTGATGCATCTGTGTTGTTTAGGTAATGTTATAAAATTTTGGAATTTGTCTCGTTATTAACAAACAAATAGGTGTATAGCAACACTTTTTGTTTTACCCCATTTTGCTGTAGCATAAAACCAATTTTTCAATTTCTTCTATTAGCTCACACTCTCCTTATATATATATATATATATATATATATATATATATATTTGTGTGTGTGTTTGTGTGTGATGTTGTGTGTGTGTGTGTGTGTTTGTGTGTGTGTGTGTGTGTTTGTGTGTGTGTGTGTGTGTGTGTGTGTGTGTGTGTGTGTGTGTGTGTGTGTGTGTGTGTGTGTGTGTGTGTGTGTGTGTGTGTGTGTGTGTGTGTGTGTGTGTGTGTGTGTGTGTGTGTGTGTGTGTGTGTGTGTGTGTGTGTGTGTGTGTGTGTGTGTGTGTGTGTGTGTGTGTGTGTGTGTGTGTGTGTGTGTGTGTGTGTGTGTGTGTGTGTGTGTGTGTGTGTGTGTGTGTGTGTGTGTGTGTGTGTGTGTGTGTGTGTGTGTGTGTGTGTGTAAATTGTCCATCGGTAATAAAATACTTATTCATCCACTCAAGTTCAAATACATTTTTTGGTAATTTGTAGTAGATGACACTTGATATTAATACATCTTTTTCAAATAATAATTTATTAAATAAATTTAATGAATTCATTTTACTTTTATATGGATAAAAACTTTCCACAAAAGGGGAAAAATATGCAATATAGTTACGTCGTCCCATTTGCTTTAAAATAAGGGATAACATATGATTTCATAAAACAGGTGATTTTATGTTATTGTTTATGTGGTAGAACAGCTGTTTTAACTCATAGGTTATGTTACTTTATTCATATTAATTTTAATCATTAATAAAAATTAAATTAAATCTGTCGTTGTTGACCTAAGTAGGAATTGACTTTGAAATATTTTTGTTTATATTACTTATTTATGTATTAGAACCCCCCCCCTATCTTTTGAAAGCTCATAGAACTATGCACACTATATATACGTAAACTTTCTAATCAGTGGTAGTAGCTTTGAAAATGTTTACGTACAGGAATATTAAAAAAGGCTTAATATTATTAGATATGAAATAACATAAGGGAGGTTTAACCTCTTTTGCACCTTAGGAGCCTCCTAGAAAGCAACCTAACGCTGTACATTATAAAATGTAGATGCATTGTAATCACGTCTGCCATTATACAGCTAATTGCCTTGCATGGGTTTGCATAGTAACTGTTCTTTGCGTAAGCTAAATTAGTTTGGTAAGATTAATTGTAACAGACTCAACATAACAGGTGCGCATTGCTCACCGACCATTGAAATCCCGATTACGTCATCCTTATTGAAGGAGAGCGCGCAAATGGTTGTGTTTTACCAGCAACAATGTGTCGCTTAGCGTCTCTGTTGTACGTGCGATATCCATTGTCTAGGAAAACAGTGAATCAAAATTAATGGCCCAATTACCCGGCATCGTAGTTAAGTTAATGACAAGTTACTTTTGTCTAGCGCGCAGATTGCCTACCGCTGTAGGTATTCGAAACAGATTCTGTTTTATAGAAACACTAAATTTAGAAGATATTTAATGCAGACCGTTACATTAAATAACGTAATGTTAGAGAGTTCGGCAGTGAACTGCAACGACTGGCGGCTTTAAATTATTTCATTTAGAACTCTTATTGAATAATATCTACCCAAAAACTGCATGGCTTATTTTTTTAATTGTTATATTGTACTTAAATTTTACATTTATACTGTATGCGCCAAAATAAACAGTAATTAAACTGAATCAGCTGCAGCTGCCTTCTAGATCAGCTGTGCCGACTTTTGATTAATGCCGCGTATTCGTGTTGATATATTATATTTGAGGTTAGTTTTTGGTGACATGTTGGTACACTACTGCAGAGGAAACTATGTAAGTAAAATAAAATCTTTCAACTGTTTCAGTGCTGTTTATTTTGGCGCATAAGTTATGATTATGTTTGTATATCTAAGAAAGTTTTAATAAATCGTTAAAACCGAATCCATTTGTTTTTAGGATATACTCTTATGATAAGACCGTCGGCTACTGATAGTAAAATAATTAATTATACAGTTATTAATTGTTTAAATGGCACCAGCACCGACACGAAAGATGATATTAAACAGAAATACTTTAAATTTCAAAAACTGTTTATTTATACATTATTATTTATTATACTGCTTCATAAACTAATTATTTACAATAAAAAGTAAAATGAAGAAAATGATTCCTCCGGTGGTAATTATTGAAGACAATTTTCCTCTTAACTGCCAAGTTCGAAAAATGCCCAATTAGGTAATTGTACCTTACTATGGATGTATTATTTAATTTCATATACGGCTACTTGTATTGAGATATTTAAAAAAATTCTTTAAAATTAAAAATTATAAAAATTACAATCTAGAAATTAGTTATCTTTGATATCAAATAAAGTTTGATTTCTTTGTTTGCAATATTTATCTATCTATATTTGTACTTTACTTGTATAAATATCATAAATTGTTAGGTTTACCAACATAAAATGCAAATTTTTACCCTATACAATTCTACAATTCAGTAATACCACTTCGGAAACTATGATATCTAAAAACTCCCTTTTTAATTATAGTAAGTGAAAAATTTAAAAACAAAAACCAAAAAACTGACATAGATTCCGACGCCCACAGTATATAACTCGCACACATTTTAAGAATCGCTTGAGGTTTTCTTCGTTGCTATTAGAGGTGTAGGAAGTCAGTCTTGTTCTAACTAGATCTATACCGGTTTTGCAAATGTACTTGCTTACAACGTATTGCCTTTCAAACAAGAACTTAATTTGTACTTTAAAACAAGTTTGTTCAACAGAAAGAAAAGTGTTTAAAGTTTATTGAACAAAAACGTGTTTTAAATTGGGAACATGTTAAACTATAAAATAACTTTTAATATAAAAATCTCGCCTTTTTACGCAATATTTACAAATATATGATATTTTTTAAGTGGGTTTAAACTTAATCCGCTTAAAATACTTTAAAAACATATTATTCTAAACCATTGTAGAAAGTAGAAATAATTTGTAGTCCTTGCTATTCTTTGGGAAAATTTATTCAACTAGAAAAAACCAACGTATCTGGCCGAATTAAACTTGTGTGCACTATTGCGTTCAGAGTGCATAATCCTCCTTACAGACTCGGCCATTGGCTCTGTCGTCGCACAGGGAGAAAATTAGATTCTCAGTGACTATTTTTCAATCACATCGCCTTATTTTCCCACAGTAAGCCATAGCTAAATCTAAACCCCTCGCCATGAATAAAAATACCATTCATTAAACTAAACATCACCAGAACATTGCAAATCGCCCATTTGTATTCCAAAAGTGCAATATCCAATTTGTGAGCAATGAGTACGATGTTATCTGTTCGGTTAGTAATTATTGGACAATGTAATTAGCAAGCATAATACAAACGTAAATGTTTATTGCGCTTTGTATTAACCATTCTGAAAATATATTCATGAAATAAAACATAAACAGTAATACCTCTCTTAGCGCCTCGCTCGTCGTAATGCTCTGCGATTAGACTTCAAGGTCAAAGGTGATTTGTATGCACCGTTGTATTGATCGTCAAAACAGACTTGCTTATTTTGCTAACACCTTCCTATTCTCCCATATAACCTTTAGTGTAAATGTACATTATGCAAGCTACATATCCGACCGTGTACGCTTTACAACCTGTTTTCCTTATCTAGCCTGCTTTTCTATTCTGTTACGTTTCACTTTGCTTTTAGTTATTATTAATCCTATTTTTTGCAGTACCAAACGATACCTTCTTATCTCGAAGCATATTATATTATCCCAAATAAACTTTAAACCCCAAAACAGTCCGTATCAAGCAAAAACCTCGTCATCAGCAGTAAAAACGCCATCAATCTATTTACGTTCAGCGTGGCTACATTATTAAAGCGTGTACCTCCGACAACACAATACGGCATTCTTCTCGGATCATCCTTCATCGAGATTGCTTCTTTGTGCGTTACAAAGAAAACGTCAAAATGCGAAATTTCCTTGCAAATAAACTTCAATTTATTTCAGATTTAACAGACGTTGTCCAACTTTAAAATAACAAAAGAACGACAAAGCGTTTTACTAGTAAATTTGTTGAGCACTGTGGAATAATTTTTTAACTAAATAAATAAAACACACTAATCACAATTCAAAAACATTTTATTACAATTACTTCTTGTAATGAAGATTTTTGTATTGTGGTTAGTGGGTTTTATTTATGTAGTTAAAAAAAGCTTTTTACATGTAATAAATATTAAACATTTAACAAAATAGATTTTTTAAAAGAAAATATCATTATAAAACAACATCAGCGTAAGTATTGGGTTTCAATGCTTTTTTTAAATATTTTCTGTTCATACAAACTATAATATAAAATATATTTTTATATCATATTTTCGGAATTACATGTTTGTCGGATACTTTGGTCTTCTTCTCTCTAGATAAGAAGCTGAGCATTTATTGTACACTTAAGTATTTAGAAATATTTAATGAGCATCATTTCAACATTGAAATAGTTACAACTTTTAATTATAATGTTTAAATGATTTATACGGTTTCTAAAATCTGCTCCTTAAGTTTATGTATCGTAAAGAGATATAAGAGATAAAGATAAGAGAGTGATACGAGAGTAAGATAACGTTGTGTCTTACCTCTGTTCACTAACTGGACCTTGTTCCAGATACATTACAAGCACTGTGTTAATGAATAAAGAAAATAAGGTACGAAACTTACAAGAAAATTAAACAAACAATCCGTTTCTAAGAAACGTAACAAATTGAATTTGGTTTAATTATTGTAACAATTAATACAAACAATAGAAAAAATAAAAATTGTTTCGATTGTTGTCAAGAATAGTTCCAAAAATAATACAATTGGAGTAAATATTTTATTGTAGAATTTATTTGTTTTAAGTTTGCAGAAAATGCAACTGCGAATATTTGTTTTACATAATTTCATACAAAAACTACGTTATTCCGCTAAATATATTTTATACACAGGGGAAAATGCTATAAACGTAATATTTTGTATAGTTAAAAAGGTTTTTCAAATTTTCAAAACGTAGGCCCACATATATGTAACATTTACCAATTAATTCCCTAAATATTGATAAAATGACTAATAGGTCTCAAGGCAATTATTTATTTATGTATTATTACATGTATTATCATTGTTTCTGTCGCTACAAAGAGACATTTATTTCCTAAGATCAGGGGTTCTTGATTCTTTCTATAAGCGTAATATTTTCTAGGATTTTACTAATCAAGTTTACTAGTTTCTACAAAGCTTTTAAAATGTACGGGAGTGTGTTTGGGGCAATGAACTGAGGGGGATGTAAATCAAATTTGCAATAATCAAAATACGCGAGTTGACGAAGTAATTTAGTACTTTGTGTCTTTCGAAACTACCCGAAGCAAATTATGTAAAACCGAAAACGCGAATTTACCGAGTTTAAGTTTATTCTTTAATAACATTTTAATATTAATGAAGGGACTAACTTGTTCCCTCTAATAGAAGAGTTCTTTAAAGTTTGGTTGGGGAGGTTTATAGATTTATCTAAACCTTCTATACTGCGTGAGCTGAGATGTCCCTACTTTGTAATTTTAGATTCGCTAACTGTTATAGTGTTCATATTTTTCTTCTACAACACAGTTAAAAAAACTTTCGACACAGTTTGGTCTCAATAATTTTAAATTATACTATTTAGTTAATTAATATATTATTTAGTATTACATTATTTGGAATTATATTATATATATAATATATATATATATATATATATATATATATATATATTACATATAGGCCTATATTAAATATTATATATTATCTTCAGATAATTATTTTCCTGGAATGCTGGTACTATTTTATCGCTTTGAATAAATATATTCATTAAAAGTATTCTTGTTTTTGAAATATTTTTAATTTATTATTTATATATATATATATATATATATATATATATATATATAAAATATTGCACACAGTATTATACTATTTAATTAGGTCGAATATTAAAATAATGCAGTTCTTTTTATTAATTCAATTTAACAAAACGTTTTCCTTAGCAGTTACAAGAATACGTGAGCAAAATGCCCGCAATGAGAATGTTTAACCTACAAAATGTTACTGTTTCCAGACGGTATGAACCTCATTTCGAGAGATGTTTCATTAAAATTTCTCCAGAGATACAAGTTTGCATTGCGAAGGCGCGGCTATGACAGGTTGATGACGTTTAAACGAGTCGATCGTCTCACTGTACGATAATTACTATGCTCTCAGAAGCTCTGCCACTATCGCTTCGACTAGCTCCACCAGCACATCCATTACTCCGCTAATATAGCCTACTCCACTCTCCACTTCAAATAGCGCGCAATAACTGCGTTTTAATTACTGTCACTGTAAAATTAATTGCAGAAAATTTAGCTTGAGAGAGATACTGTTAACAAACATTGTTTAATCTCAGTTTACGTAACACTTATTTAAACATTTAGGTAAAATTATTACAAAACAATTTAGCTTGAGTGAGATATTATTAACAAACATTCTTTAACCTCAGTTTACGTAACGTTTTTTTTATAAATATAGGTAAATTTAATGTCCTACGATTTTTAGTATAATTTCTAATAATGGATGTAATACAGTAGTTTTTACAATTTACACTATTTGTAAAGATTAAAGGAGGTAGTTATAGAAAGCGAGTTGCATGTAAAATATTTTAAAATAGTTGGCTAAACAAACAGTGAGTTAATTCTTATACATCAGACAGAGAAGGTTGTCAGTATTGCAGCTAAATAAACTATTTCGGAAACTTCAGTTGAGTAGGAGAGGCTCCCTGAATGCATAATCTAATAAATTAAAACTATCAATTATACCAAAACATTTTAACATATTTTTTTCTGCATTTATTTGTTTTAAAAATGTAAAATAGTTTTACTCCCGTACTTTTAACGACCTCACTGTACTCTCTTCTTGGTAGTTCACATTTGAGCTGCAAGTTTAAACAAGCTCTATGTTAGATCTCATTAACTCTTTATAACTTTCTAATTAACTTCCCGTACTTTATTAAGGCAATACTCTACTCCCAGGAACACATTTCTCTCTGTACGCTCTAACCTTGTTTACGCGCCCAAGATTTTCTCACGCTCTACTAATGGAATGTCTATTTACCCGTTATTACAACGGTAAATAATAACCTTTTTTTCAAATAGTACGAGTGCATTACTACTTATATTTTTGCACCCAGGTAAATTCAGCTTTAAAATTGGTACTTTGGCTATCTCGTAGTCTGGTACTGTCTTTCCTCTACTCCTGTTTGCCGCCCCATCACCATCCTGCAGTTTGGATCTATCTAATATCTCTTCGTCTGGCACTACCTTTCCTTTACTCCTGTTAGCCGTCCCATCATCATCCTGCAGGTTGGACCTATCAAATACCTCTTCGTCTGCCACTGCCTTTCCTTCACTCCTGTTAGCCGTCCCATCATCATCCTGCAGGTTGGACCTATCAAATATCTCTTCGTCTGCCACTGCATTTCCTTTACTCCTGTTTGCCGTCCCATCATCATCCTGCAGGTTGGGCCTCTCTAATATCTCTTCGTCTGGCACTGCCTTTAGTTTACTCCTGTTTGCCGTCCCATCATCATCCTGCAGGTTGGACCTATCTAATATCTCTTCGTCTGGCACTGCCTTTCCTTTACTCCTGTTAGCCGTCCCATCATCATCCTGCAGGTTGGACCTATCTAATATCTCTTCGTCTGGCACTGCCTTTCCTTTACTCCTGTTTGCCGTCCCATCATCATCCTGCAGGTTGGACCTATCTAATATCTCTTCGTCTGGCACTGCCTTTCCTTTAGTCTTGTTTGCCGTCCCATCATCATCCTGCAGGTTGGACCTATCTAATATCTCTTCGTCTGGCACTGCCTTTCCTTTAGTCTTGCTTGCCGTCCCATCATCATCCTGCAGGTTGGGCCTCTCTAATATCTCTTCGTCTGGCACTGCCTTTAGTTTACTCCTGTTTACCGTCCCATCATCATCCTGCAGGTTGGGCCTATCTAATATCTCTTCGTCTGGCACTGCCTTTCCTTTAGTCTTGCTTGCCGTCCCATCATCATCCTGCAGGTTGGGCCTCTCTAATATCTTCATCTGTCTCAACCCTTGAGGGTATTCGTTGCGTGATACTTCTACAAACCCTTTGGTCTCCATTGCGCAATTAGTTATATCTATGCATACCTTACCCATCTGTGGACAGCCTCTTCCACTTACACTCAGCTTCTCCATCTTTTCACTAAACAATGGCTACTTCCGCTAACACAGTGTTTCCGATCGGAGGAGATTTGATTAACTTACACGTTAAATTAGAATACAAACAAACATTAGCTTATAAATGTATTCTGAATTTAAAGCAACAAAACTATTGGCAAAACCTAAATACCACAAACATAATTAAAAATAACTATGATTACAAGTTGCATAAAATTAAAGCCTTGTGTACATTTCGATGACCGTGTCGTCATCATCAGAGGGTCCTATTATAAAATTACAATGTAGAATACAATTATTTACAAACTAGACTAGGTCAGTCTGTGTATTATAGATTGTAATTTTGTAATAGAACCCTCTGATGATGACATGCTCAACGAAACGTTAATAATGGTTTAATTAAGATTAACTCTTAAGTTCTAACTTGTAATAATAGTTTTAGTATTTTTTAATATTTTTGTGCTATTGGGTATTTTCTAATACGTTTATTATATTATATTACACTGATGTTCTTTTAATAAAAGAATGAAAAATTATTCCAATTTTTAATAGAAATTCAGAACCTTTTTCAATAAACCGATAAATTTAAGAAATATTAAAAGCATTCCAAAATTTTTAGAAAGCGACTTACCAAACTTAAAACTAAATTTAATCCGAGTTCGTGTTCAAAAGTAGTCCCGTGCCGCGATGTCTCAAAGTTTGCAAATGAAGGTTCACAGACGATCATAAAACACAGCGCACAGATTGAACTAAACATCACAACGCAGAGAAACTTGGCACTGTGACTCACGAGAGCAAGCTCTGTCACCGAACCGCCGTGTCGAGATCTCAAATACAGACGAGATCCATTCTGACAGAATATACAGAATAATGATTATTATATGCCTATAATGTGACGTCAGCAATTATTTCAAAATTCGTACTATGTTAATGTAGACACATGTGAGGAGACATACTGTTCTAGTGTCGAGGTCAAAGCCAAAAAGTTTCATAGAAAAGTGGCAATGAAATAAGTAGAGACAAAAAGGTTTTGTCGTCGAAATTAATTCCAAGTCGGAGAGAATAACTTGTTGGCCCGAAGCCAAAGCTTCTTGTTTTTCAAGGAACCTGGAGGAAATCTTATTAGAGATCACTTCGATAATTGAACGGCGCGTTTTTAATACAACAAAGAGCCGAAGATAAATGAAATCCAGCAGTGGTTACGGTGTTTCATATATCACAGCTATATATAGATAAAATTTGTTAAACCATGTGACACGTCCGTTCCGCAACTAGACAACGCTGATGCGAGTCATTCGGTTAGTTGAACGTTAATGCAAACGTGTTTAATCTATTTGAATGTGTCCAGAACTGAACTTAACTCTATTAGGCAAATATTACAAACACAGAATCAGATTATGTAGTAGCCTGAATGTTAAATCTAAATTTGTGAGCAATAAATGATAAAACTCATAAATCCGCCCGCTAGCTCTCGTGGCCCCCATATAGACTTAATAAAGTTAATTAAATTCGAAAGTAGCCATTTCGCCCATAGCCATGGAGAATAAAATCCATGAACCCATATCAAGTACAGTTCAGAGGATTCGTTTCAATCGCTGAACAAATGTTGGCAAAATAGAATAAAACAAACAAAACACATGTTTTATTTAGTTTCTTCTGCAATTAAAATTACACAAAATATATTGTGCATTAAAACAAATGTTTGTTTCTAAAATTCCTGGAAATTTAAAATTAGCATCTAGCCCTGCGTAAAATGATATTTTGTACTTATTTTACAATAAAATGAAATATTTAATATATTTTATTATACGTCTATTATCATATTATTATTATAAATTATTACTCAAACATAAATTGTATGTAATAAAGGAAATATATTATAATATTTATTTATAACCTAGCAACATACATTATCTAAATATTAACACAATTGTTACTAAATATCATCGACATATATTGGTAAATCTTAATTCTTAACTTTACAGTGGAAATTACAGTACCCCAGATTTTAATATATATATTTATATATTTTAACTTTCCAACAATTGCTTCATGTATTCACTTATCACTTAAACTTTATTGTACTTGAACAAGAATCTTACTTGGTACATATACATGCTTGGTATTTGAATTAAAGTGTAAGTGATTCATTCTTTTATACATATTTTATTTTAATGTTTAATTTTAGTGATTTATCTTTAAATTTAAATATATATATATATATTTAAGATTAAACAATTAAAAATTAAATATTTTTAACTGTAATTTTGTACCCTGACTATTGACGTTTTTAAAGCTTTTACTAGGAACCACTATCGGCATAGCTACTATCTATGTAAGCAGGAGGGTAGTTAATGACACCGCCGAGCGCAGCGCCAAAGTACAAAGTTAACTCATTGGGAAAGAGGCATGTACGTTACATACATTCCGATTATATCCACTATTCTCGTCGACAACTAGATTCAAAGATGTGTCGATGGGAGGTTCGCGAAATTCGACTCACAAATGTAAACATCAAGTCAGATTATTGTTTAAGTATAACTGTGTGTGATAAGTGAATACAATTAAACAGCGTTACAGAGTCAAATATATAACTATACAGGTATATAGGTGTGTGTGTGTGTGTGTGTGTGTGTGTGTGTGTGTGTGTGTGTGTCTGTGTATCTGTGCGTGTGTGTGTGTGTGTGAGTGTGTGTCTGTGTATCTGTGCGTGTGTGTGTGTGTGTGTGTGTGTGTCTGTGTATCTGTGCGTGTGTGTGTGTGTGTGAGTGTGTGTCTGTCTGTGTGTGTGTGTGTGTGTGTGTGTCTGTGTGTGTGTGTGTGTGTGTGTGTGTCTGCGTGTGCACGTGTGTGTGTGTGTGTGTGTGTGTGAGTGTGTGTCCGTATGTGTGTGTGTGTCTGTGTGTCTGTGCGTGTGCGCGCGCGTGTGTGTGTGTGTGAGTGTGTGTGTGTGTGTGTGTGTGTCTGTGCGCGCGCGTGTGTGTGTGTGTGTGTCTGTGTATCTGTGCGTGTGTGTGTGTGTGTGTGTGTGAGTGTGTGTCTGTCTGTGTGTGTGTGTGTGTGTGTGTGTGTGTGTCTGTGTGTGTGTGTGTGTCCGTGTGTGTGTGTGTGTGTGTCTGTGTGTGTGTGTGTGTGTGTGTGTGTGTGTGTGTGTGTGTGTGTGTATGTGTGTGTGTGTGTGTGTGTGTGTGTGTGTGTGTGTGTGTGTGTGTGTGTGTGTGTGTGTGTGTGTGTGTGTGTGAATGTGTGTGTACGAAAAAACAAAATAATAATCGATTGTTATATTCGTGTAAGTTATATGATTATTTTTGATGCCCCATTTTATTATATATAACATTTACATTATATTATATATATATATATAATAGTATATACTATATACAGTATAAGTATATACTGTACTTATAGTATAGTATTATTCTATAGTACTATATAGTATAATAATATAGTTGTGTTTAAGTATGTTATTTTGTAATTGGATTTAAGAAAGGTGTTACTCTGTGTTTTGGATGAAGTTTATTGTTGTAACGTACTTGTCAGGTTAGTCGAAAGCTAAGCATTACTGTAAGCGAGTGTTTGCATTACATATTCCTGTATACTAGTGTGGTGCAGTGTAAACTGAAGGCTCAAATGCAACATAAAGATAAACTTATATAGTAAAAACGTGAAGGAAAAGACGAGCTTTTACAACCGTCAAAGGATAATATTTTGTTGAAACTGTGTATTATTGTGATAAACATATCTCTAAACTTTGTAACCGATTGAGTTTTGTATTTATTGGAACATAATTAATTATAAAAATATGGCGCTTAGATTTAACACGCAAGCAAATGAGAACACTTCTACAGACCGTGACAAAAACATCAGACATTGATACTTTAGAGCAATGTAAAACTGTTTGCTTCACGTTTATGGGAATGCAATTTTCGTTTCCCTTATTCTACTCTGCCACTTTATGAACTCGGCGATGTGTCTCGTGTTGATCATATCAACTGGCACCTTCTTATGTTCCGATCTTACAATACGTCGGGCTGAACTCTAACGCCAGACCATCACACAATCTGCTATCCTTTACTTTACTAGTACTTAAGCAATATTCTTATCATTTATTTTTTCTCTTTTACATTTAATGTTTTTCTTTTTAAATTATCTACTATAGATGTTTGTTTCTTTTTCCTAAACATATTACCAATGTTTGGATGAGTAAAACTACTGTAGTGTTTATTATCTTATTGTTTTTTATTATCATTTTACTTTTACTTTATTTGTGTCACTTACTTCTCAGTTTCTAACTTATGTGTACTAACTATATACTCTCTATGTATGTTTTAATGTACTTCTCGTTTAACTTTCTCTTGTAAAGTGTTACTACGAGATATTTTTAATATTTTCTATAATTTTCTCGTAGAGTTAAAACATAAAGGTAAAATTAGATTATAATAATAATATAGAGAATTCATAAAAGATTTAATAATCAATACATTTATTAATTATTTACGTTCTCGTCAATAAATCAGCATTTATGTTAGTCACTGCTACTACATAAGTTCTAACCTTCAACGTATAGAGTTTAGTTAGAGTTACTTACTTCTTACTTCTTATTACGAGCTTCCAAGGTTGGCCTCGATGGCTCGATGTCTCCTATACACACACTCTGCCAATGGCCAGAAACAACTCTCTTTCAAGATTCTGTCCAGGGTACATTCCCATCCTAGTTGCTTTATCAAGGGACTCCTTGTTGCTGCTGTTACAGGACACTTCAAAAGTATGTGCTGTAATGTTTCCTCTTCTTGCTTGCACACTCCACAGATAGAGTCGTTAGTAATATGAAACCTTTTCAAATATGTATTGGTGACAATGTGTCCCATACGAGCTCGTGCCGCAAAAGATGCCACTGAACGTGATAATGACTTGAAGATCTTTGGATCATTAGGTTGTTTTTGTAATGAATAATATTCGCGCCCAGTATTGCATTCTCTCCATTTCTTTCTCCAACAGATGTGAGATTCTTTATCAACTGCCTCTTTGCAATTAGTTAAGGAGTAACAACTTTCAGGAGATGGAAACAAGTTGCAAGACGCCTTGGCAGATCTGTCAGCTTCCTCATTCCCAGGAACACCACAATGACTGGGGATCCATTGAAATACAATATTTTTCTGTTCTAAGTTTTTTAACAATTTAGTTATTTCAGATGTTCGAAAATGGTAGTCTGTAGTGTGCTGTACTTGAAGGGCTTGAAGGGCCGACCTGGAATCGGTGAGAATGCAGATGTTCTGTGCATCCATAGTATTGCTAAAAACCAAAGCAGCATTTAAGGCCATCAATTCAGCATTCATACTTGAAGAGGAATCGCAGGGCACGCTAGGATCAATTTGTTAGTTAGAGTTACAGTAATATAACTTTATCACTAAAACGCTCGCTGTATTGGACGTGAGCTGTTGCTCCGTAATATTGAGTAACTATCATTACTCACAAGCTGAGTTCTATATTTTGTAAAACTCATAAATTTCAGGAGTGAAAACGAATCTCGAGTCAAGGTTAAAACTAATTTTAATTATTTATATTTGAGTAGAGTTTACTGCCGTTCCTAACGTTACAATATTCTACTCCGTTAACGATGCGACAACAGAGTAAAATATCGTAACGTTAGGAAAGGTAGAATGCTGTACTCAAATATAGAAATATTCCTAACAGAAATTAAAATGAGTATCTCAAGAATTTTCATTCCTAATTATATTGGATACGAATTATAATTATTATAAATTAAAATGTATTTCTAAGTTTATTCTTTTTGTATTATTTAAAAATCTAAATAAAATAAATCAAATATTCAATAGAAGATGCTAGCTATAATATTTTACCTGGAAGTTTTATTTTAGTAACATTTCACAAACGACTTAACCTGAATTTATTATGGGCGTAATTTTATAAATTTTCACGAACAATATTCCCTCTCTAAAACCAACAAAAATAAACATTTAGTGCTAAACTTGTCAGAAAAAATATCCTAAATTAAAAATATCACAAGAAGACAAAAAAGGCAAAATAATAGTTTCAGAGTGTTTTTTTCTGTTTTCCGACGCCCTTTTAAAACACGCAGATTAGGTTAGCCTATTTACATTATTATTAAACTTTAATATTATACAAAGATGCAAAAGTAAACCAGATGTTTGTTCAATCTTCCGTATCTATGTCGATATTAGCTATAAAAGATTAAGTCTCTGTTTCGAAGGCATGCAATAATCGTAATATGACAATAAAACCCGAGTCCTAGAATAATTCTGATTTTCTTGTCACCGTTAACAACGGAACACACAACGACCACTAAAAGCTTTACAACCGGGTCAACACCTAAGGATGTGCGTCAGGCTGAACACATAACTCTGAGCTCAATCAAATCTCATGAATTGGATTCACGCTTTGTTACCCTGCCCGTGTGTGACACGTTTTGTTGTAAATTTTGCGAACGAGATGCAAATAAGGTTCTGTAATAGATTAAGTCGAAAGTAGCTTAAAATCGTGATATCGGATAGGTTGGTAAGTATAGGCTACATGTTTTAAAAGCGTAAAGCATTAGCCAGTGGCACTGTAAGACATAGGCGCATACACTATTTAATGGAAGTGACTCAGAGAGGTCGTAATAAAAATATGTTTAATGTTAATATAGGATATGTTGGTAAGTAGATTACTCCATAGTGCTCAAGAAATTTATTAATAAAATCAGCTGTTGCATAGAATCATATTTTAACTGTTTTCTAAGGTAAAACCTGATGAGCTTCCCGCTACACGTGATGGGCGAGAACACTTAATCATGCTCAACAAAAAGAAAACTCGATCACACAAATAGTTTTAAAATAGAAATGTATTATGACTTTGAAAGTGTAAAACCAAGATGGCATCTACATAAACAGCTGTTTGCAGTGCCAATGCCACTTGTACCATTGTCATAGTGTTGATGCTATGCAATGGGCCATTCAATCAGAACTGATTGCAGAATAATCAGTATATAATTAAGTGTAATCGATGGAGGCAATTTGAAGCCCCAATATACCACTATTCTCGAGCTGACAGGGGCCGAATGTAACCATTCAGAATTAGTTGTTTTTAATCAATCATTACTGTGAAGTGTTTACAATTTTGTAACCTTAAATGTGGAGCTGACTTAATTCCGTTTTTAAACTTATCTTACAATGTAGTTCCCTTTTGGATTTTATTTGCGTTATTTAATTATAAAATCCGTTTTTAACAACAAATTATTATTTACACTTCAAAACTCTTGCCGGATCTATTGTCTACACGAAGACTTGTATCTAACGATTTCACTCAGGCAGATTTGCTGTCTATCCAAATTGTTCTAAAAAAAAAGATAGGTTATAATAAAATTTTCATTTGAGTTTTCAAAAAAGATTTAATTTAAACAATGGTAAAATTTACACTTGAAAACGTGTTGAAATTACGACTTTAAACTTTACAAGACTTCACACTCTCTACAAATTAAGGTTTAGATCCTTACAAATTATTAGACATTATGTCAAGACGCATACTTTAGTATATTTACTGATTTGTTTCTGTTTGATTACTTCTTAAAATGTTAAATTTATAACATACCTTGGCAACCACTTAAACTTGCCCTATTTACAAATTCGAAACATTAATCGGCTTCACGCTTTTAAAATAATTAATTTTTGAAAACTATAAATGCAAAACCTTTTTACTTTTTATTAAATTTTGAGTACTAAGTTATTAAAGGTTTTAATTAAGCCATCTAAGGTAAAGAAATGTCAATTTACAACCCACGCAGTCCGTCTTCTATCAAAGCTGAATCAGGAATGAAAGGCGACATAGAGATTCTCACGCTAAAGTAACAGAACCCCACCTTTATTCATTCAAAATGAATCGGTTTCATTGCTTACCAGTTTTTAGCATAGCTCTTAACCTAAAGCTGTGTAATAATATTTTTAGATACAATGTTTTTAATAATCAGACTATTTTACGTTAGTTAAAATAAAACAAAATGTATTGAACATGCAGAATTATTGCCAAACATTATTTAGCGTGTTACAGCAATACAGTATATATCAGTATTAGAATCATCGGCGTCAAACCTAATTTTTCTAGGTGTTTTAACGAATAGTCAGGTGTGAATTTGTTTAAACTTGGATGTGATGACGTAACTATTGCTATGAGCGCTCGTGGAGACCAAGCTAGGAACTAAGTAGAACAATTATAAAGATTTATATAAAACGATGTCACGTGAGGTATCACGCCAGATAGAAACTATATAACTTGTCAAAGTGTGTTCAATTTATAATAATTTTCTACAGAGTTATTCCTGAATCAGCACAGTAGCAATTTATTACATACTTTACATTTATCAATAAGAGAGTTGAAACAGGACTCAGAGGTTATGTCGTGTGGGGAGATGTCAGGGTTGCGCCTTACCTTCCCTTCTGTTTAACCTGCTTTAGGAATCTAGATTTATAGAAACATTAGACGAGGCGCAAAACGTAACTATGATAAACCACGTCAAGTACGTTGATGATAACGTCTAGATAGCATAAACAGTGGAAGAACTTCATGGTATCATAAACCCGAAAAAGGAAATATTATCAGGGGTTGAACAAGTGAGGATTACGTTTATGATTATGAAATTATTATTACACGATCTAACCTAAGAGTTCAAATGGTCATATATATATATATATATATATATATATATATATATATATATATAGAGAGAGAGAGAGAGAGAGAGAGAGAGAGAGAGAGAGAGAGAGAAAGAGAGAGACGAATGCTCTGGATTACATGAATATAAAGGGTCACCAACGAAGAACAACGAGAAAGATTTAATATTTGTGATGAGAGACGAAAGGAACTACAGTACTAACAGGGGAAAGGTACAAGATCATTGGAAAGACACCGGAAATCATGATCGAAGGCCTGAGGAAATGTTTTGTAGCTCTGAACCCAGCAGCACTACAGAAATACTCAGAGCTTCAATTTTCACTTGGTTTGCATACCTTCGACCAGAACGGCGCAGTGACAACAAGATTTAACAATAAACCTAGGATCACAATACAATAATATTTTTTAAATAGTAACTGCATTCTAAGATATTATTATATTAGATCCTTTGCATATTTTGATGGTCAGCTTTACATGTTAACAGTGTAAAACTGTAATGAGGCTTATATATAAATTTTACATTTATGCTCGTGGTTACACCCAATGATCATGTGACCTTGTCATTGAAAACATAGATAAGGATCTAATCAATCGTATAATCCATTAACATAATCAAACTTTGCTTGAGGTGTAGAATAAACTTATTTTGCCCACAGTAAAATTATTTCTGTGTATTCTGTCCACAAATAAGACTATTCTATTTTCTAATAGATTTCAAAATCGAATTATATAAATGCAAGTAAATGAAAAATAAATCTAATTTGTAGGTTCACATAGTCCAACCTTATTTGTTTCATAGATTTTCAAACTCCCTGCCTCTTAATTAGAGCTACATTGGGCAGGGTAAGAGTTGCTGGTCGTATGTGACTAACAAACATTTATCCCTAGCTTTACAGAAGCTAAGAATATTTTAGCTACCTTGCTATCGATTTTTGTTTATTAGTTACAAAAAATCTTATACAAGTATTTAAAACAAATTTTATTTTGACTTTATATCTTAGAATTGGCCTATCCTTATTTGTTATTTTTTATACTTTGAAACCCCTAAAATAAAAATTCAGGAAATTTAAAAATTCAGACCATTTTAAAGCGCCCCCGACAACGACCCGCTACAACCCTAAGTTTGACCTTAGTTACTTATGTTTACCAGATGTCACCCTCAAGGCAGAAATCGCAAACAGGACGTCTTATCCCTAAAGGGATAAGACCCAGGCACTTTAGGCTAATTTGGTAGTCAAGTGCCGCCTCCTCTAGAATACTCAACCGACTCTCCAATACTGTAGGGCTTGCGAAGGACAGCTCCAGCCTAAGCAGTCTTAATGGAGTCTCCCATCATTATTGTATTTCTAAATCTTAATTAAGTACACTCACAGATTATTAGAAACTACTGGAGATTTATTGTTATACGTAGCAATCCATCACAGTGATCTGTGCTCTAATTTCGTTTTCTCTTGTCGACAGACACGGCAATGCTATTTATCAAAACCATTTTTCCAGTAGACAATCAGTTTATTAATTTAAAAAATCTGTAAGGACACAAAGAGAATGAATAGAAAAATTAATTACTTATTACACTTTTGATATTATTTGCGACCAGACATTTTGTTAACTAAAGGTTGTTAATTTGTTAACTTACCCTCTCAGGAGAGGGCTGAAAAAGTCGTAAGAGGAAAACGTTTCCTCCAAGTGTAAGTTAACAATTTAACAACTTTTAGTTAACAAAACGCTTGGTCGCAAGTAATAGCTAAAGTGTAATAAGTAATTAACAACCAGCTCGTCATGAACAGCAACAAGATTTGAAAAATAAATATTTAATTTTTCAGAAAAAATATCTCAAATTTATATAGCATTAAAAGGATATTTAAAACATTAATTATGCATCTAATATAAACAAATATATTTTAAAGCAGGTTCCTACTCAGGCCGACAATAATTATATTTTTCTCACTTTACATTAAATAACTAGCTGAACTTCGTATCGTAAAAGTCAATAAATGGCGTGTTAACATTAGCTAAATTTAATTTAGTATTTTATTAACATAATAATAGCGGAACTTATAGCAGTCGATCGATAAAAGTTCTTGATTGAATGTTATTTATTAAAGTGCGCTCGGATATACAAAATAATTTGTATATTGTTTCAAATGTGTTGGAAAATAATTTTAGATTGTTGAGCGTTGCCTAGCAACCTAAATTTAGAATGAATCCAATGAAAGGTTTCAAGATAAGATAGAAAATCATTTTTTATGCTATTTTGGCCCTTAAAAATTACATGTTGGAAAAAATTGCAATGTCGCCAGAAACCTTCCCAGGAATGTACTCAACAATTTCCCAAAGTTTCATGGTGATCGGATCGATGGTTTAGTAACGCATTAGGATCATACATACATACATACATACATACATTCATTTATATATATATAAACTACAAACACTATACATAAATGAACATAACCTAAGCGTTAAAACAGCTATTCTACCACATAACCTAAAACATAAAACGATCTGTTTTATGCAATCATATGTTTTCCCATATAACACTAAAATGTCATATATGTTTATATTTTTAATTATTTGATTGCAACGAGTATACCTTATGTTCTCCACCAAAATAATAGTTTTATGACGTAACAATGGCACTGCTTTTGTTAAATTGTTTTCTCTTATTTGCATTTATACTAAAACCACGATTCGACGACGCATACATGTAATTAGAAAACTACTTTGCATCAAGGTAGAATACAATTAAAATACATTACGGACGATATCAAAGCTCCTGAGCAGGACTTTACGCACCGCTCTCGAGAGTCCTATTACTAGCGGGTCCTTAATGTAAGTTAGTTTTCATTGAAAGCCCTTGTCATGAGCTTCTTACGACGTTTAGCCGCTCCTCAAAGCTAAAGAGTGAATAGCAAATGCACGAATTAAGTCAATTGAGGCTTTGCAAACAGAGCGTTTACACCGATATCATTGCTCGAGTGGGAAGCGTATTTAATCAACGTGTTACATGTCAACAATAAATACGTTTCTGACATACAAAATGTTACAAAATATATGTCAGTAAACCAACAAAATATTATAACTTTTAAATATAATAAAGCATAGAATAAAAATAAACTAAATGCACATGATTAAAGAAAACATATGGGGTGTTAAACTGAATCAACGACATTTTTTCAGACGCATTGGGCTCCGGGTCTCAGCCTCCAGACCCCACCCCGACCGTGGCACGCACCCTTTGGCAAGCTCTCTCGGTCTAACTGTGCATCCGCGCGTCAATGATTCAGGATGACTACAGCAACAAAGTATACATTAAAGTTTATAGCATATTTGGACTAAGCAATTAATGGAGAAATAGAGTTTATTTGTTATAACCCCAGTTCATTAACCTCAGTTACTGAACTCAATCATTAAGTTGAGTAAATTTAGAAGCGGGAATATTAGATGATTGGAAATAAAACACGACAATATTAGCCAACATAGCCCTGCTTGAATCCGAGACTCCAGCAATAGCAGAGGGAGGAACATCTGCAGCAGTATATAGTATCCAGAGAAGAGATCACACTTACGGCCTTCCATCTACATTTGGCTAGGCAAGGGTTTGTCGGTGACGGCTCTTTAGAGCATGAGGCTAGATTATTGAACTGCTTGAATCCTCAGACCCCAACACTAACTGAGGAAGGCACTTTTGCAGCAGTATGGAGTATGCAGAGAAGAGATCACACTTACGGCCTTCCATCTACACTTGGATAGGTAAGGGTTTGACGATGACGGGTCTTTAGAGCATGAAGCTAGATTCATGGAACTGCTTGCATCCTCAGACCTCAACACTAACTGAGGAAGGCACTTCTGCAGCAGTATGGAGTATGCAGAGAAGAGATCACACTTACGGCTTTCCATCTACACTTGGATAGGTAAGGGTTTGACGATGACGGGTCTTTAGAGCATGAAGCTAGATTCATAGAACTGCTTGCATCCTAAGACCCCAACACTAACTGAGGAAGGCACTTCTGCAGCAGTATGGAGTATGCAGAGGAGAGTATACAGAACACACTTACGGCCTTCCATCTACACTTGGATAGGTAAGGGTTTGACGATGACGGGTCTTTAGAGCATGAAGCTAGATTCATGGAACTGCTTGCATCCTCAGACCCCAACACTAACTGAGGAAGGCACTTCTGCAGCAGTATGGAGTATGCAGAGGAGAGTATACAGAACACACTTACGGCCTTCCATCTACACTTGGACAGGCAAGGGTTTGACGATGACGGCTCTTTAGAGCATGAGGCTAGATCCATGGAACTGCTTGCATCCTCAGACCCCAACACTAACTGAGAAAGGCACTTCTGCAGCAGTATGGAGTATGCAGAGGAGAGTATACAGAACACACTTACGGTCTTCCATCTACACTTGGATAGGTAAGGGTTTGACAATGACGGCTCTTTAGAGCATGAAGCTAGATTCATGGAACTGCTTGCATCCTCAGACCCCAACACTAACTGAGGAAGGCACTTCTGCAGCAGTATGGAGTATGCAGAGAAGAGATCACACTTACGGCTTTCCATCTACACTTGGATAGGTAAGGGTTTGACGATGACGGGTCTTTAGAGCATGAAGCTAGATTCATAGAACTGCTTGCATCCTAAGACCCCAACACTAACTGAGGAAGGCACTTCTGCAGCAGTATGGAGTATGCAGAGGAGAGTATACAGAACACACTTACGGCCTTCCATCTACACTTGGATAGGTAAGGGTTTGACGATGACGGGTCTTTAGAGCATGAAGCTAGATTCATGGAACTGCTTGCATCCTCAGACCCCAACACTAACTGAGGAAGGCACTTCTGCAGCAGTATGGAGTATGCAGAGGAGAGTATACAGAACACACTTACGGCCTTCCATCTACACTTGGACAGGCAAGGGTTTGACGATGACGGCTCTTTAGAGCATGAGGCTAGATCCATGGAACTGCTTGCATCCTCAGACCCCAACACTAACTGAGAAAGGCACTTCTGCAGCAGTATGGAGTATGCAGAGGAGAGTATACAGAACACACGTACGGCCTTCCATCTACACTTGGATAGGTAAGGGTTTGACGATGACGGCCCATTAGAGCATGAGGCTAAATTCATGGAACTGCTTGAATCCTCAGACCACAACACTAACTGAGGAAGGGACTTCTGCAGCAGTATGGAGTATGCAGAGGAGATATTACACTTACGGCCTTCCATCTGCACTTAGCTAGGCAAGGGTTTGACGGTGATGGCCCTTTGTAGCATGAGGCTAGATTCATAGAACTTCTTGAATCCCCAGACCACAACACTAACTGAGGAAGGCACTTCTGCAGCAGTATGGAGTATGCAGAGAAGAGATCACACTTACGGCCTTCCATCTACACTTGGATAGGTAACGGTTTGACGATGACGGGTCTTTAGAGCATGAAGCTAGATTCATGGAACTGCTTGCATCCTCAGACCTCAACACTAACTGAGGAAGGCACTTCTGCAGCAGTATGGAGTATGCAGAGAAGAGATCACACTTACGGCCTTCCATCTACACTTGGATAGGTAAGGGTTTGACGATGACGGGTCTTTAGAGCATGAGGCTAGATTCATGGAACTGCTTGCATCCTCAGACCCCAACACTAGCTGAGGAAGGCACTTCTGCAGCAGTATGGAGTATGCAGAGGAGAGTATACAGAACACACTTACGGTCTTCCATCTACACTTGGATAGGTAAGGGTTTGACGATGACGGCTCTTTAGAGCATGAAGCTAGATTCATGGAACTGCTTGCATCCTCAGACCCCAACACTAACTGAGGAAGGCACTTCTGCAGCAGTATGGAGTATGCAGAGAAGAGATCACACTTACGGCTTTCCATCTACACTTGGATAGGCAAGGGTTTGACGATGACGGGTCTTTAGAGCATGAAGCTAGATTCATAGAACTGCTTGCATCCTAAGACCCCAACACTAACTGAGGAAGGCACTTCTGCAGCAGTATGGAGTATGCAGAGGAGAGTATACAGAACACACTTACGGCCTTCCATCTACACTTGGACAGGCAAGGGTTTGACGATGACGGCTCTTTAGAGCATGAGGCTAGATCCATGGAACTGCTTGCATCCTCAGACCCCAACACTAACTGAGGAAGGCACTTCTGCAGCAGTATGGAGTATGCAGAGGAGAGTATACAGAACACACGTACGGCCTTCCATCTACACTTGGATAGGTAAGGGTTTGACGATGACGGCCCATTAGAGCATGAGGCTAAATTCATGGAACTGCTTGAATCCTCAGACCACAACACTAACTGAGGAAGGGACTTCTGCAGCAGTATGGAGTATGCAGAGGAGATATTACACTTACGGCCTTCCATCTGCACTTAGCTAGGCAAGGGTTTGACGGTGACGGCCCTTTGTAGCATGAGGCTAGATTCATAGAACTTCTTGAATCCCCAGACCACAACACTAACTGAGGAAGGCACTTCTGCAGCAGTATGGAGTATGCAGAGAAGAGATCACACTTACGGCCTTCCATCTACACTTGGATAGGTAACGGTTTGACGATGACGGGTCTTTAGAGCATGAAGCTAGATTCATGGAACTGCTTGCATCCTCAGACCTCAACACTAACTGAGGAAGGCACTTCTGCAGCAGTATGGAGTATGCAGAGAAGAGATCACACTTACGGCCTTCCATCTACACTTGGATAGGTAAGGGTTTGACGATGACGGGTCTTTAGAGCATGAAGCTAGATTCATGGAACTGCTTGAATCTTCAGACCACAATACCAACTGAGGAAGGCACTTCTGTAGCCGTATAGAGTATGCAGAGAAGAGATCACACTTATGGCCTTCCATCTGCACTTAGCTAGGCAAGGGTTTGACGGTGACGTGATGAGGCTAGAGCCATGGAACTGCTTGGGGGCTCGCTTTGGGGATACCATAAGCCTTCGCTACGCCAAACAAGAGAGACCGGCATGTGTACAGATAGTTCATTCACCACCACTGGAGGTGATGCCCTTACTTGACGAGTCTTTTACAGCTGTGCACGTAATCTTAACGTTGAAGGAGCCCATCTATAGGGTTCTCTAAAGGTAGGCAAACTATAAACCCTCCAAGTTCGCTCTTTCTGAATGATTCTCAGGCTGCTGTTGCAAACTCACTCACTGACAGCAGACTGTGGTTGTAGAAGCCTACGTTTCGTACTCCAATGGCCTTAGAATCCCCTGCCTTAGGTCCATCGTCGTCCATCTCTTCATTCATTGGAAACTACTGTAACAGGGAAATCGTATTCCTCGTGGTTAGCGAAGGGAACAAAGAGACAAACACGAAAACCTGTGTCGTTCCCGGCCTAGGTACTCGAGGGACCAGCAAGTGCCACGATACCTTGTGGTACATTCCTAACGGATTGGTATACTCGACGGTCCCTCTTAGCCATTGCATCACGCAGGTGCCATGCCCGCAAACTCACTAGTCTTTGCAGGAATGGTTCGACGAGAGAGAGCATTGGGGAATAGGTGATTATTATTTTTTTTTTATTTTGTTCTGACTCTCAGAGGAGTCCCGATAGAAGTGATATCAAAATAGAGCTTATAGCTTCGTAAAATGTTCAACTAAAATCACTCAAAATATAAATTTATACATTTTTCATTCAATTTTTACGTCTTTATTTGAAGAATATATTTAGTACAGACTAAAATATACTGTACTTAATAATAACATAATGCGGGGAAAAAACATTAATTAAATGTTTGCTGAAAACAAGCAGCCGAAAGACGGGACGAAAAATGTTTTCCTTTCAAAAACTGGATTAAAAATACTCAACTTATTATTATTTTAATTATATTGAATAATTTATATTGAGATCTATCAAAATTTAAATAAATTAGTATATTTAATAAATAATTAAAACTATTTTACAATAATTTACGTGTAAAAACACCTGTTCTACAACATAACATATAACACAAAATCAGCTGGTAAGTGAAATCATATGTTGTTACGTATATGCTGTAAGGTATGCGTTTCAGAAATAAAACTTTCAAATGCAAACAACTTATATGATAATTTATAATCTATAAATTATAACTTCTTTTTGGAGTAAGGTGAGTATGCCTTGAGTAGAGTAATACATTTTCACCTCAACTTTAGGCTTTTTCATGTAAAAAGTTTGTTCCTGTTGAAACAAAAAATTTTAAGTTTTTAAAACTTTTCAATCACCATTTCGTCCGCTTAAAAGATCGTCCATGTTTCTCTATTAGAACGAGTTTCTAAGGAGAATATTTCTTGCAAAATGTTAGACATTTTAGTAACGACATTATGAATTTAAAAATATTTGCTGAGAGACCTTTACTGCTTCTTAGATACACTCCAAGAAGTCGCTTAAGAAAGAAATCACTTAGCATACAAATAATTAGAATAACGGATATTAAATTGAAACTACCTAACTTGTTACATACGGTTAGAAATACTTTTATCCATGTATTACTCGCTGCTTATAAAGTCAGAATTGTTTTTATCGATCCCAAAGACCCAAAATGTACGCAATTAGTTACAACATTTCAATCATATAAAGGTCCAAACCCTTTATTTATTATTCTTTCCTTATTATAACGACTTGGATTTGAACCGTCAGATATTTTAAAGCCTGAAAAGGGTCATTTGGTTTTAACCTTCGTATGATGGTAACATAATTATTTACATACATTGCTAAGAGAGTGTTGGTCTTCAACCAAGTTAGAAGCTTCTTAACCCTTTAATAAAAATCTGTATTTCTCATTTACTTTCAACAAATACGTTAAAACGTTTATGTGTGTGTGTGTGCTCGCTCGCGTGTCTGCGTGTGTGTTTGTGCGTGGGGGGGTCTGATTTAATATTTATATTGATAATCTCATTTCAATTATTTTATATTTTCCAGTAAAATTATTCCTCCAAAATCAACATTTTTTTACTTGTATTGCTACACACAAAATCCTTGACCACTTGTTCACGAAAGTCAGGGCAAATTATGCAACATTGTAATCCCAGCTGAGCTCCAAAATCAAAAGTATTTGTACAATCTCTGTAGTCATTTTAAAGGCAAGCTCTTTATCAACGCTAGTATAAATACAATCAAAGTAATTAAATATTTTAAATTTAAGATTACCAGGAATTTATTATAAACAATATTTAAAATAAACCACTTATCGTCAGATAAACATTTTCGCTGCAACTAAGATTGCAAACATTTTAAATTCTGCAACCAGACAAATGTTTTCAAGTCACAAACGTCTTACAAAGGCATATTTCCAACTTAAATATAAAAGAGAAAAATTGTCATGTTGTCCAATTTTCCGAGACGTAATCTTGTTATCTCCAGCTGGGAAATGCTGAGAGACGAAAACAAAAGATCCGCCATTGCCTTTAAAATTCAAATTCTACTCGAACACAAGTTTCGAAGGGAACATACAGAACAAAGGCTTTGATGAAATCACTTCTCTCTCACGAGGAAATACGCGTAAATAAACAGTCTCGAGATATATAGTCTTGTTTAGAGTAGCAGTTGTAAAGGTCATTACAATGAATGTTTTTCCTACAACTTACAGAAATAATGTTTACATTTTAATGCGTAATCAGGACTTACCACCGATTACTAAAAGTACATCCTAGTTTGTAATTTCCTTTTTTGCTAAATATTCTCACCATTTTAAAGCCACAATATTAGATTGTATTTTAGAATAATAGTGAGCGGTTTGTGATACCGCGTGCACTGAAATAAAACAGTACTGAAACACTTGTAAGATATTATTTTAATCATTTTATTTGATTTACATCAAACACTCGAGCTAAATCTGTTAGACTCGGGTAAAACATGTTTTACATAAAATCCGTTCAATCTTACGCAACACTTGTACACTTCGTGATAGTTTTGCATCAATAAAACTAGCTGAATCAGTTTCAGTACTGTTTATTTTGGCACATACTGTATGTAGTAAGGATGGACATATTTATATCTGAAACGCCTATCAATAGGACCACGTGCTATATATATATATATATATATATATATATATATATATATATATATATATATATATATATATATATATATATATATATAGCTTCGTAGTTTGAGTCTAATAAACGTAACAGTTTTTTTCCTTTCACATATTTGTCAGTTTTGTAGGTTATGAAGTATAAATTGATAAGATATATATAGCATAGCTTCGTCTATAGAACCTCCATTTTGTGAGTTAGTTTGTCAGCTGTGAAATATTTTGTTAAGATACGAAACGCTTGTTAAGTAATACTTATTAAGATTATAAATATAAGGTTTAGTTTGTGTTATTTTACTCATTTAAATATAACCATTTTAGAGTGATGAAATATACGAGGTGTTCAAAATATAAAAATTCCGAGTAATTTATGCAATTGAGAAAACTAATTAGTTTATTCTTTGAGTTGTCTGTGAGGAAATATTTAATAACCCCTGAAATACCTTTTAAGACCAGTATTCACCTATAAAATTCTGTAATTAGAAGGTAGGAGAATATGAGTAAGTTTCAGAATTATTTTCCACATTAAGATCTTTTCAGTTCCGGTAGAACCTTGACAGGTTAAAGCTAACACTCTCTACGTCATTAACCAGTTTTATTAATAAAGTTGTTTTACATCGAACAATAGTTCAACTCATCTGGACATTCAGTTTTTATGGGCCCATATTTTTAGTCCATTTGTATCTGAAAAAGTTAATTGAATTTTTGGATCGCTTTAAAGATAAGCGATCAGATATTTGGTTGTACCGGCTGAACCGTCACTACTGGTACAGTTGTACACTTCCTTGCATCTCGAAATACAAAATGCGCTATTCGAATTTTATTTAAAACCATTCCTTCATTTTTAGTAGGATCTGATGCTTTATTTAGGCATTGTAAATTATCAAACGTTATTTTAAACCTAAAAATATAATAAAAAAATAACCTAATTTAAAAAATATAAATATAATGTATATATTTGTGAATATATATAACAATACTTTATGTACAAAAACCAATAGAGAGCACAGTAGCATTATTATAACAATTATTAAACAATAATAAAATCTTGCTACAAATATTTATCTAGCTTTATGAATATTTGAACAACATAAGGTTATCACAACATAAGGTATCATCACAAGGTTAAAAACAATTACTTGAAGCTAAGGTCTATTATTGTTTATTAATTTTATATATATATATATATATATATATATATATATATATATAATTAAATATGGTGATATGTTTTCTTGTAATATAGTTAATAAATTAAAAATATTTCAAAAACAAGAATACTTTTAATGAATATATTTAATCAAAGCTTTTGCCGATAAAATAGTAATAGCATCTTCAAGAAAATAATTATCTAATAAAATATTTTTACAAAATTAAATCATATGTGCTACCGTTTTTGATGAATTTGCGAGTATTGTTTTATGTGTGTATGATTAGTTTTGTTATTTTTAATTAACTTTATTATTTCATGTGATGTTTTTATTCGCATATTTTCTTGTTCCTCTACTTTTAATTTATTGATCGCCAATTCAGTATCTATTAGTATTGTATCAATATTTCTTTTTATATCTTTTTTAAGGTTGACTTTATTATTATTTTCTAAAATTTTTATTTCATTTTGGCTGAATTTTATATTTGTTAAATTAACAAAATTGGGGTGAAACTTATGATGTTGTATGATTACTTCATTATTTCTATCTTTGTTCATTTTTAATATATCTAGTTTTTTTGGTTAGAGTGTTCATTTTTCTTTGTCTATATTTAAACAAAAATAGATTTAATTTTGTAAACATATTTTATTAGATAATTATTTTTCTGAAGATGCTGGTACTATTTTATCGGCGAAAAGCTTTGAATAAATATATTCATTAAAAGTATTCTTGTTTTTGAATTATATATATATATATATATATATATATATATATATATATATATATATATAGAGAGAGAGAGAGAGAGAGAGAGAGAGAGAGAGAGAGAGAGAGAGAGAGAGAGATTTGTAGAGTGAATGTTCAGCATGTGTGTTGGGTGTAGTTAGAAATGTTTGTATGTTTTCTTATGGTTCTTTTTTTTGTTTTGTTGTACAATTTCTATGTTTGATGTTATGTACCTGAAGTTGCTGTTAACAAATGTTCAGGGAAAGTATTAGGTGTTTTTGTTTATGAATGCTGTTATATGTTTTTGGTAGCGTATGTATAATGACCTATTTGTAATATGTAAAACTGGGCCAAGAACACTGACGGAGTTGTAAGTGTCTTTGTTATTGTTGGGTTTAAATTGTTTACTGAGAATGTTATGTGGGGAGCCGGATATTATGCAATTATATTTACTGAATGCGTTGGTTAGTTTGTGAGTTTCGGGTGATCTGTATAACAATGTTGAGTATTTTATAGAATTGACGTTTTTGGTACTTGAGATTTGGGTTGGAAAGCTAGTAGTCCAATTGAAATTGGAATTAAAAAATATTACAATTAAGGTAAATTTGCGAAAACCTTGCTTTGACAAAACGAATTCGATCGCGCTATTCGATCTTCATCAGTCTCGAGACTATAAAGTGAATGTCTACGACGCTAAAACAGTTACAGAAATGTTTACGTACATTTCATCGACACAACATCATCATCTGCTAATCTGAGTTCACTTCTAACACCTCGCAATTGTGTTACTTGCTTCTGGATTTTTTTCCGAATGAGATATTTAAATTCTTTCAACGTTCTAAATATTAAAACAAAATCCATTCACAAACTATTGAACCCATAGCCTGCAACTATTTGGCTTTCTTAATAGAACAAGCCTTTTCGTATTAACGAGTAACGCTTCCTCTTCGCACATACGTAACGCCTGGCAGAGGCAATGGCTGTCGGTGTAATTGATTGCTTCCCAAGGTTGCCCGCGGTATATTGACTCCCAAGTTTAGCGCAACTGGCTTATTAATGTACGTTCAGTTTACACGTGTCAAACCTGTCAAGCCCTGTCCTAATATATTGGCCGTGTCAAGCTGGTGCTTCCTCTTCGCACATACATAACGCCTGGCAGAGGCAATGGCTGTCGGTGTAATTGATTGCTTCCCAAGGTTGCCCGCGATATATTGACTCCCAAGTTTAGCGCAACTGGCTTATTAATGTACGTTCAGTTTACACGTGTCAAGCCCTGTCCTAATATATTGGCCGTGTCAAGCTGGTGCTTCCTCTTCGCACATACATAACGCCTGGCAGAGGCAATGGCTGTCGGTGTAATTGATTGCTTCCCAAGGTTGCCCGCGATATATTGACTCCCAAGTTTAGCGCAACTGGCTTATTAATGTACGTTCAGTTTACACGTGTCAAACCTGTCAAGCCCTGTCCTAATATATTGGCCGTGTCAAGCTGGTGCTTCCTCTTCGCACATACATAACGCCTGGCAGAGGCAATGGCTGTCGGTGTAATTGATTGCTTCCCAAGGTTGCCCGCGATATATTGACTCCCATGTTTAGCGCAACTGGCTTATTAATGTACGTTCAGTTTACACGTGTCAAGCCCTGTCCTAATATTGGCCGTGTCAAGGTGGTGCTTCCTCGCCCCCGTTATCACAGCTATAGGACCTCTATATAAGCTTCTCTTATTACAAGTAACAGATAAACGAGTCTTGGAGAGTGGGCGTGCATCAGGCTCGTGACCCTCTTTCATGGAGTTTTATGCCCCTACCCTGACCCTACCTATATGCAAAGTCCTATCCTACCCTTCGTATGCCTAACTGGATCGTCACTTCATGAGTAAGTAGACATTACAACTAACCCATTTACCCACGTTTACGCATTCTTATAGTTGACACTCTGATTAATGCTTTTAACATTAACGAAACACTGGTAACAAAAGTTATGAGTTAAGTATATTGTAAAATTTAATTGATTTTGAAAGTACGATTATATTATTAAAAATTACTGACATAATACAATATTAAATAAATTTAGGAATTAAAATTCAGCCTTACTCCATTTAATGACATTTAAAAATATTACTCTAAAATCTTTGAATATAGACAACTGCACATTGTCTCAAATAAATCGAAGTTTATTAATTAAAATGATTTTTTTTTTTAATCAAACATAGTGAAGAATATAATTACACGAAACTATTTCAATAGTAACGAAATCTAAATGTCGAGTTAACTACGTCACTCCTTACAACACATTGATATTGGTTATTAAAATTTAATTAGAGACCAATTTTTTTTCGTTTACTTATTTATAAAGCTCTACAACTACTTCTATTACTCCCTATATAAATCTTTTTCAAATTTTCTAGCGGTAAT
Organism: Prosapia bicincta; assembly: GCA_036971475.1. Classification (NCBI taxonomy): domain Eukaryota; kingdom Metazoa; phylum Arthropoda; class Insecta; order Hemiptera; family Cercopidae; genus Prosapia; species Prosapia bicincta. The sequence goes on along the minus strand of JBAIZL010000213.1, from coordinate 18,012 downwards.
AAAATAGGTTTTATTCATTAACTCAAGCTCAAAAACATATTTTTTAACTGAATAGTATATGACACTTGATGCTACTTCGGTTTTATCAAATAACAATTCATAATTTAATTTAATTAAGAAATTTTAGTTTTATATGAGAGAAAAACGTTTTACGAAAGGCGCAAGGTATGCAATATAGCTACACCCTACTAACTATGCTTATAAAATAAGTAATTAAATATGATTTCATTAAACAACTAATTTTATGTTATAGATTATGTAGTAGAACAGCTGTTTTAACGCATAGGTTGTGTTACTTGAATTATATATATTGTAATTATTTAATAAAAAAGTAATTAAAATAAATTTTTCTTTGTTGGTATAAGTAAAGATTGACTTTTTGTTTATATTTAAAACTGATATTTTATATGAGTTATTAGAATTATATTCTGTGTTTATATACTAAAAATAATGTTGAAGTTAAGGTAAAATTGGAACCCAAATAGCACGTAGGTATGTAATTTCCAGCCGCG
>JBAIZL010000213.1:0-15000 GCA_036971475.1 Prosapia bicincta | reverse complement strand
ACACTGTTTATTAATAAATGTATATTGGGACGTACATCAAGTCCTTGCATGTAATGGCCCCCTTTGATAAATTCAAGGATCTATGGGGAGCCACAGATACCTTGACTTGGCCCAAGAAGGAGGTCGTTTTTAAAAGAGATCGCGTCTGTTTCTCATTACTAGTTGCAACAAACAGTGTTTGATAGATGAGACAGGACTTCCAGCACAGGCAGTAATCGCCTTATTTATTAGAAAAGGAGGAACTCTAGACAAATCCTTTCCAACTTCGGCAATATAAAGTATCAAATATTTTATGATGGTAACGCCAGTAACGTTGCCACCATCAACTTCTTTCTGAAATCATCAACTTTAGGCTCGTCTGGAGAGTCATGAAGTGTCCTCTAAAGGCCAACACCGTCAAAGAATTTGATTTCGTTTTAGGATCCATAGAATGCTTTTAGCCAGACATCGTGTCGGGCGTTAAGGGCGAAACTATAGGAACGGGTACACCCTTGGATCACTTGCGATCATTTCCAAACTCCAGAACTCTGGAGCCTATAGTACGAGTATTTTCCTTAGCTCGACTGGATGGACATCAGTCGAAAACTAGTAATACTGTGCACAAGCTCCGACACCTGTGCATCGGGGACATTCCCTGACCAAGGACCGAAGCGGCTGGTAGACCAGAAACCGCGCATACATCTTCGGCAGAGCTCTGAAATGTTCAACACTCCCAACGCGCAACGGTTCTGACCAGTCAAATTCCCTAAGTGAAGATGTAAGTGTATGTGTGTGTGTGTGTGTGTGTGTGTGTGTGTGTGTGTGTGTGTGTGTGTGTGTGTGTGTGTGTGTGTGTGTGTGTGTGTGTGTGTGTGTGTGTGTGTGTGTGTGTGTGTGTATGTGTGTGTATGTGTGTGTGTGTGTGTGTATGTATGTGTGTGTGTATGTGTGTGTGTGTGTGTGTGTGTGTGTGTGTGTGTGTGTGTGTGTGTGTGTGTGTGTGTGTGTGTGTGTGTGTGTGTGTGTGTGTGTGTGTGTGTGTGTGTGTGTGTGTGTGTGTGTGTGTGTGTGTGTGTGTGTTGTGAGTGGTGTAGTGTTAGACTGGGGTACCGCGAGGGACGCCAAGCCCCTCGTAGGTGCGGCTAGTCCGCACCCCCCTGCGGGGGAATAAACGTTTCGTCAGGGCTGCGTACCTGAAGAAGATCTACTAAGGAAGTAGACGTGTCTACCCGCTGCCCGAAACTATAACCTCAGCCATTATTTCTTATCTATAGGGTTATTGCTCTTTCTTGTAAACTTTCAACATTATAATTTACTATGCTTAAGTTTTTCATGGTTTTTTCTAAAAAGTTCGTTCTATGAGATTGTACCATTCTGTCAGGTTCTGCAATCACGTCAACCTCTCCCTCACTTCGCGGTTCAAACAGTACAGTTTATAGATATTTATTTTCGGACTGGCACAAGGACTTTTGTAGTATGCTGCATAAGCGATGCTAGGAATAAGGTTTTCTGAGTATTTTCCATAGACCCTTTATTAGGCGTCCAACTTTTTAGACATTTTGTTTATTATAAATATTTGATTTTACCCCATAGAAAAGAATCGTATCATCTATGTTTGTTGATTTTAACGTATTAAATATTTTCCAATAATTAATCATCTTTCATTAACATTTGTTTTGTTTTAGTCAACTTAAAATCAACCTAAACTTTTTAAAAAACTGTTTCTAAAAATTACATATAACAGCTTTGTGTAGAGATACATGCAAATAACTAAAAACCAATCAAATCCCTCTATTTTGAAAGTGTAAACGGGAATTCTGTTGACCAAGCGTGACATTTTATGAGTCTCTATCTGTTCTGATTTAAAACGTATTTTTTTCTTTTAAAGTAAATTGATAACATCAGTAAATGTACAAAGGTTACCCGTAAGCTTTCAACCTAATAATGTCCAATGAAATAATTTGAAAAACATGTAATCCTTTTTTTAACAATATTATTTTGTTCAAGATTTTTATGGAGTATTTTTTAAAGAATATTCTTTAATAAATTCTTTTTTGGGAAATTTCAACTTGAACTTTATTGTGACCTATCTTTTTTCCAAAACAATTTGGATAGGCAGGGAGTCTTCTAAGTTCAAATTGTTAGATACAATTAGCAATGTAAACAGCTGACACGGTAAGTCTTTTTTAAAGTGTAAGTAATAATTGTGTTTGAAAAAGCTTTTTTAAATTAACTAAACACATTAAAAATAACCGGGGTGTTACATGATCTTAAGTTGAATATATAATGAATATATAAATAGCACTTAGTCTTAGGACCCACTTAACATATAACTAGAAATAAAAAATATTTTTTTTTTTTAACTTAAAGTAAATTCCTACTGAGGTTAAAAAGGAAAACTTTTAGTTACCCTGGAGCACTAATTATGATATTAGGTGGTAACCATGGCAACAGTTTAAGGTACAATGGAGGTTTCGACGACCACCAGATGGGGGGGGAAAATGCATATACATCTTTGAAAAATACACTTCTAGTTTTTAAAACGTTGGCACAGTGCGAAAGCGGGATAGATTTTACACATGAAAATTTACAGTTCAAATCCGGCTGAACACCACAAATTATCATGTTATAATTATTGAATCAATATTTGGGAAAAGCTGTACTAACATCAATTGCCATTTACTATAGGTTAAAAAAGATGTATTTGACCTTGATTGGATGAAAAAACGTATTTTATTGACGATTGAAAATTTGTATAAGATATATGTCAGGAGAGTGTGAGCTAACAGAAGGAATTTAATAATAATATTAAGGTGGTGAAAAGTTTGAAGTTGGGACGAGATTTTGAAGCTGCTCCACAGCGAGATGCTACGCTCAGGTCTTAAAGTGCATTCATTATAATTAAAGGAGGACACTTGGACGCTAAACCATCATGGTTCTGTAAAGGAAATGCAGAGAATGATTACAAGCATTCATTATAATTAAAGGAGGACACTTGGACGCTAAACCATCATGGTTCTGTAAAGGAAATGCAGAGAATGATTACAAGCATTCATTATAATTAAAGGAGGACACTTGGACGCTAAACCATCATGGTTCTGTAAAGGAAATGCAGAGAATGATTACAAGCATTCATTATAATTAAAGGAGGACACTTGGACGCTAAACCATCATGGTTCTGTAAAGGAAATGCAGAGAATGATTACAAGCATTCATTATAATTAAAGGAGGACACTTGGACGCTAAACCATCATGGTTCTGTAAAGGAAATGCAGAGAATGATTACAAGCATTCATTATAATTAAAGGAGGACACTTGGACGCTAAACCATCATGGTTCTGTAAAGGAAATGCAGAGAATGATTACAAGCATTCATTATAATTAAAGGAGGACACTTGGACGCTAAACCATCATGGTTCTGTAAAGGAAATGCAGAGAATGATTACAAGCATTCATTATAATTAAAGGAGGACACTTGGACGCTAAACCATCATGGTTCTGTAAAGGAAATGCAGACAATGATTACAAGCATTCATTATAATTAAAGGAGGACACTTGGACGCTAAACCATCATGGTTCTGTAAAGGAAATGCAGAGAATGATTACAAGCATTCATTATAATTAAAGGAGGACACTTGGACGCTAAACCATCATGGTTCTGTAAAGGAAATGCAGAGAATGATTACAAGCATTCATTATAATTAAAGGAGGACACTTGGACGCTAAACCATCATGGTTCTGTAAAGGAAATGCAGAGAATGATTACAAGCATTCATTATAATTAAAGGAGGACACTTGGACGCTAAACCATCATGGTTCTGTAAAGGAAATGCAGAGAATGATTACAAGCATTCATTATAATTAAAGGAGGACACTTGGACGCTAAACCATCATGGTTCTGTAAAGGAAATGCAGACAATGATTACAAGCATTCATTATAATTAAAGGAGGACACTTGGACGCTAAACCATCATGGTTCTGTAAAGGAAATGCAGAGAATGATTACAAGCATTCATTATAATTAAAGGAGGACACTTGGACGCTAAACCATCATGGTTCTGTAAAGGAAATGCAGAGAATGATTACAAGCATTCATTATAATTAAAGGAGGACACTTGGACGCTAAACCATCATGGTTCTGTAAAGGAAATGCAGAGAATGATTACAAGCATTCATTATAATTAAAGGAGGACACTTGGACGCTAAACCATCATGGTTCTGTAAAGGAAATGCAGAGAATGATTACAAGCATTCATTATAATTAAAGGAGGACACTTGGACGCTAAACCATCATGGTTCTGTAAAGGAAATGCAGACAATGATTACAAGCATTCATTATAATTAAAGGAGGACACTTGGACGCTAAACCATCATGGTTCTGTAAAGGAAATGCAGACAATGATTACAAGCATTCATTATAATTAAAGGAGGACACTTGGACGCTAAACCATCATGGTTCTGTAAAGGAAATGCAGAGAATGATTACAAGCATTCATTATAATTAAAGGAGGACACTTGGACGCTAAACCATCATGGTTCTGTAAAGGAAATGCAGACAATGATTACAAGCATTCATTATAATTAAAGGAGGACACTTGGACGCTAAACCATCATGGTTCTGTAAAGGAAATGCAGAGAATGATTACAAGCATTCATTATATTTAAAGGAGGACACTTGGACGCTAAACCATCATGGTTCTGTAAAGGAAATGCAGAGAATGATTACAAGCATTTATTATAATTAAAGGAGGACACTTGGACGCTAAACCATCATGGTTCTGTAAAGGAAATGCAGAGAATGATTACAAGCATTCATTATAATTAAAGGAGGACACTTGGACGCTAAACCATCGTGGTTCTGTAAAGGAAATGCAGAGAATGATTACAAGCATTCATTATAATTAAAGGAGGACACTTGGACGCTAAACCATCATGGTTCTGTAAAGGAAATGCAGAGAATGATTACAAGCATTCATTATAATTAAAGGAGGACACTTGGACGCTAAACCATCATGGTTCTGTAAAGGAAATGCAGAGAATGATTACAAGCATTCATTATAATTAAAGGAGGACACTTGGACGCTAAACCATCATGGTTCTGTAAAGGAAATGCAGAGAATGATTACAAGCATTCATTATAATTAAAGGAGGACACTTGGACGCTAAACCATCATGGTTCTGTAAAGGAAATGCAGAGAATGATTACAAGCATTCATTATAATTAAAGGAGGACACTTGGACGCTAAACCATCATGGTTCTGTAAAGGAAATGCAGAGAATGATTACAAGCATTCATTATAATTAAAGGAGGACACTTGGACGCTAAACCATCATGGTTCTGTAAAGGAAATGCAGAGAATGATTACACGCATTCATTATAATTAAAGGAGGACATTTGGACGCTAAACCATCATGGTTCTGTAAAGGAAATGCAGAGAATGATTACAAGCATTCATTATAATTAAAGGAGGACACTTGGACGCTAAACCATCATGGTTCTGTAAAGGAAATGCAGAGAATGATTACAAGCATTCATTATAATTAAAGGAGGACACTTGGACGCTAAACCATCATGGTTCTGTAAAGGAAATGCAGAGAATGATTACAAGCATTCATTATAATTAAAGGAGGACACTTGGACGCTAAACCATCATGGTTCTGTAAAGGAAATGCAGAGAATGATTACAAGCATTCATTATAATTAAAGGAGGACACTTGGACGCTAAACCATCATGGTTCTGTAAAGGAAATGCAGAGAATGATTACAAGCATTCATTATAATTAAAGGAGGACACTTGGACGCTAAACCATCATGGTTCTGTAAAGGAAATGCAGAGAATGATTACAAGCATTCATTATAATTAAAGGAGGACACTTGGACGCTAAACCATCATGGTTCTGTAAAGGAAATGCAGAGAATGATTACAAGCATTCATTATAATTAAAGGAGGACACTTGGACGCTAAACCATCATGGTTCTGTAAAGGAAATGCAGAGAATGATTACAAGCATTCATTATAATTAAAGGAGGACACTTGGACGCTAAACCATCATGGTTCTGTAAAGGAAATGCAGAGAATGATTACAAGCATTCATTATAATTAAAGGAGGACACTTGGACGCTAAACCATCATGGTTCTGTAAAGGAAATGCAGAGAATGATTACAAGCATTCATTATAATTAAAGGAGGACACTTGGACGCTAAACCATCATGGTTCTGTAAAGGAAATGCAGAGAATGATTACAAGCATTCATTATAATTAAAGGAGGACACTTGGACGCTAAAACATCATGGTTCTGTAAAGGAAATGCAGAGAATGATTACAAGCATTCATTATAATTAAAGGAGGACACTTGGACACTAAACCATCATGGTTCTGTAAAGGAAATGCAGAGAATGATTACAAGCATTCATTATAATTAAAGGAGGACACTTGGACGCTAAACCATCATGGTTCTGTAAAGGAAATGCAGAGAATGATTACAAGCATTCATTATAATTAAAGGAGGACACTTGGACGCTAAACCATCATGGTTCTGTAAAGGAAATGCAGAGAATGATTACAAGCATTCATTATAATTAAAGGAGGACACTTGGACGCTAAACCATCATGGTTCTGTAAAGGAAATGCAGAGAATGATTACAAGCATTTATTATAATTAAAGGAGGACACTTGGACGCTAAACCATCATGGTTCTGTAAAGGAAATGCAGAGAATGATTACAAGCATTCATTATAATTAAAGGAGGACACTTGGACGCTAAACCATCATGGTTCTGTAAAGGAAATGCAGAGAATGATTACAAGCATTCATTATAATTAAAGGAGGACACTTGGACGCTAAACCATCATGGTTCTGTAAAGGAAATGCAGAGAATGATTACAAGCATTCATTATAATTAAAGGAGGACACTTGGACGCTAAACCATCATGGTTCTGTAAAGGAAATGCAGAGAATGATTACAAGCATTCATTATAATTAAAGGAGGACACTTGGACGCTAAACCATCATGGTTCTGTAAAGGAAATGCAGAGAATGATTACAAGCATTCATTATAATTAAAGGAGGACACTTGGACGCTAAACCATCATGGTTCTGTAAAGGAAATGCAGAGAATGATTACAAGCATTCATTATAATTAAAGGAGGACACTTGGACGCTAAACCATCATGGTTCTGTAAAGGAAATGCAGAGAATGATTACAAGCATTCATTATAATTAAAGGAGGACACTTGGACGCTAAACCATCATGGTTCTGTAAAGGAAATGCAGAGAATGATTACAAGCATTCATTATAATTAAAGGAGGACACTTGGACGCTAAACCATCATGGTTCTGTAAAGGAAATGCAGAGAATGATTACAAGCATTCATTATAATTAAAGGAGGACACTTGGACGCTAAACCATCATGGTTCTGTAAAGGAAATGCAGACAATGATTACAAGCATTCATTATAATTAAAGGAGGACACTTGGACGCTAAACCATCATGGTTCTGTAAAGGAAATGCAGAGAATGATTACAAGCATTCATTATAATTAAAGGAGGACACTTGGACGCTAAACCATCATGGTTCTGTAAAGGAAATGCAGAGAATGATTACAAGCATTCATTATAATTAAAGGAGGACACTTGGACGCTAAACCATCATGGTTCTGTAAAGGAAATGCAGAGAATGATTACAAGCATTCATTATAATTAAAGGAGGACACTTGGACACTAAACCATCATGGTTCTGTAAAGGAAATGCAGAGAATGATTACAAGCATTCATTATAATTAAAGGAGGACACTTGGACGCTAAACCATCATGGTTCTGTAAAGGAAATGCAGACAATGATTACAAGCATTCATTATAATTAAAGGAGGACACTTGGACGCTAAACCATCATGGTTCTGTAAAGGAAATGCAGAGAATGATTACAAGCATTCATTATAATTATAGGAGGACACTTTGACGCTAAACCATCATGGTTCTGTAAAGGAAATGCAGAGAATGATTACAAGCATTCATTATAATTAAAGGAGGACACTTGGACGCTAAACCATCATGGTTCTGTAAAGGAAATGCAGAGAATGATTACAAGCATTCATTATAATTAAAGGAGGACACTTGGACGCTAAACCATCATGGTTCTGTAAAGGAAATGCAGACAATGATTACAAGCATTCATTATAATTAAAGGAGGACACTTGGACGCTAAACCATCATGGTTCTGTAAAGGAAATGCAGAGAATGATTACAAGCATTTATTATAATTAAAGGAGGACACTTGGACGCTAAACCATCATGGTTCTGTAAAGGAAATGCAGAGAATGATTACAAGCATTCATTATAATTAAAGGAGGACACTTGGACGCTAAACCATCATGGTTCTGTAAAGGAAATGCAGAGAATGATTACAAGCATTCATTATAATTAAAGGAGGACACTTGGACGCTAAACCATCATGGTTCTGTAAAGGAAATGCAGAGAATGATTACAAGCATTCATTATAATTAAAGGAGGACACTTGGACGCTAAACCATCATGGTTCTGTAAAGGAAATGCAGAGAATGATTACAAGCATTCATTATAATTAAAGGAGGACACTTGGACGCTAAACCATCATGGTTCTGTAAAGGAAATGCAGAGAATGATTACAAGCATTCATTATAATTAAAGGAGGACACTTGGACGCTAAACCATCATGGTTCTGTAAAGGAAATGCAGAGAATGATTACAAGCATTCATTATAATTAAAGGAGGACACTTGGACGCTAAACCATCATGGTTCTGTAAAGGAAATGCAGAGAATGATTACAAGCATTCATTATAATTAAAGGAGGACACTTGGACGCTAAACCATCATGGTTCTGTAAAGGAAATGCAGAGAATGATTACAAGCATTCATTATAATTAAAGGAGGACACTTGGACGCTAAACCATCATGGTTCTGTAAAGGAAATGCAGACAATGATTACAAGCATTCATTATAATTAAAGGAGGACACTTGGACGCTAAACCATCATGGTTCTGTAAAGGAAATGCAGAGAATGATTACAAGCATTCATTATATTTAAAGGAGGACACTTGGACGCTAAACCATCATGGTTCTGTAAAGGAAATGCAGAGAATGATTACAAGCATTCATTATAATTAAAGGAGGACACTTGGACGCTAAACCATCATGGTTCTGTAAAGGAAATGCAGAGAATGATTACAAGCATTCATTATAATTAAAGGAGGACACTTGGACGCTAAACCATCATGGTTCTGTAAAGGAAATGCAGAGAATGATTACAAGCATTCATTATAATTAAAGGAGGACACTTGGACGCTAAACCATCATGGTTCTGTAAAGGAAATGCAGAGAATGATTACAAGCATTCATTATAATTAAAGGAGGACACTTGGACGCTAAACCATCATGGTTCTGTAAAGGAAATGCAGAGAATGATTACAAGCATTCATTATAATTAAAGGAGGACACTTGGACGCTAAACCATCATGGTTCTGTAAAGGAAATGCAGAGAATGATTACAAGCATTCATTATAATTAAAGGAGGACACTTGGACGCTAAACCATCATGGTTCTGTAAAGGAAATGCAGAGAATGATTACAAGCATTCATTATAATTAAAGGAGGACACTTGGACGCTAAACCATCATGGTTCTGTAAAGGAAATGCAGAGAATGATTACAAGCATTCATTATAATTAAAGGAGGACACTTGGACGCTAAACCATCATGGTTCTGTAAAGGAAATGCAGAGAATGATTACAAGCATTCATTATAATTAAAGGAGGACACTTGGACGCTAAACCATCATGGTTCTGTAAAGGAAATGCAGACAATGATTACAAGCATTCATTATAATTAAAGGAGGACACTTGGACGCTAAACCATCATGGTTCTGTAAAGGAAATGCAGAGAATGATTACAAGCATTCATTATAATTATAGGAGGACACTTTGACGCTAAACCATCATGGTTCTGTAAAGGAAATGCAGAGAATGATTACAAGCATTCATTATAATTAAAGGAGGACACTTGGACGCTAAACCATCATGGTTCTGTAAAGGAAATGCAGAGAATGATTACAAGCATTCATTATAATTAAAGGAGGACACTTGGACGCTAAACCATCATGGTTCTGTAAAGGAAATGCAGACAATGATTACAAGCATTCATTATAATTAAAGGAGGACACTTGGACGCTAAACCATCATGGTTCTGTAAAGGAAATGCAGAGAATGATTACAAGCATTCATTATAATTAAAGGAGGACACTTGGACGCTAAACCATCATGGTTCTGTAAAGGAAATGCAGAGAATGATTACAAGCATTCATTATAATTAAAGGAGGACACTTGGACGCTAAACCATCATGGTTCTGTAAAGGAAATGCAGAGAATGATTACAAGCATTCATTATAATTAAAGGAGGACACTTGGACGCTAAACCATCATGGTTCTGTAAAGGAAATGCAGAGAATGATTACAAGCATTCATTATAATTAAAGGAGGACACTTGGACGCTAAACCATCATGGTTCTGTAAAGGAAATGCAGAGAATGATTACAAGCATTCATTATAATTAAAGGAGGACACTTGGACGCTAAACCATCATGGTTCTGTAAAGGAAATGCAGAGAATGATTACAAGCATTCATTATAATTAAAGGAGGACACTTGGACGCTAAACCATCATGGTTCTGTAAAGGAAATGCAGAGAATGATTACAAGCATTCATTATAATTAAAGGAGGACACTTGGACGCTAAACCATCATGGTTCTGTAAAGGAAATGCAGACAATGATTACAAGCATTCATTATAATTAAAGGAGGACACTTGGACGCTAAACCATCATGGTTCTGTAAAGGAAATGCAGAGAATGATTACAAGCATTCATTATAATTAAAGGAGGACACTTGGACGCTAAACCATCATGGTTCTGTAAAGGAAATGCAGACAATGATTACAAGCATTCATTATAATTAAAGGAGGACACTTGGACGCTAAACCATCATGGTTCTGTAAAGGAAATGCAGAGAATGATTACAAGCATTCATTATAATTAAAGGAGGACACTTGGACGCTAAACCATCATGGTTCTGTAAAGGAAATGCAGAGAATGATTACAAGCATTCATTATAATTAAAGGAGGACACTTGGACGCTAAACCATCATGGTTCTGTAAAGGAAATGCAGACAATGATTACAAGCATTCATTATAATTAAAGGAGGACACTTGGACGCTAAACCATCATGGTTCTGTAAAGGAAATGCAGAGAATGATTACAAGCATTCATTATAATTAAAGGAGGACACTTGGACGCTAAACCATCATGGTTCTGTAAAGGAAATGCAGAGCAATGATTACAAGCATTCATTATAATTAAAGGAGGACACTTGGACGCTAAACCATCATGGTTCTGTAAAGGAAATGCAGAGAATGATTACAAGCATTCATTATAATTAAAGGAGGACACTTGGACGCTAAACCATCATGGTTCTGTAAAGGAAATGCAGAGCAATGATTACAAGCATTCATTATAATTAAAGGAGGACACTTGGACGCTAAACCATCATGGTTCTGTAAAGGAAATGCAGAGAATGATTACAAGCATTCATTATAATTAAAGGAGGACACTTGGACGCTAAACCATCATGGTTCTGTAAAGGAAATGCAGAGAATGATTACAAGCATTCATTATAATTAAAGGAGGACACTTGGACGCTAAACCATCATGGTTCTGTAAAGGAAATGCAGAGAATGATTACAAGCATTCATTATAATTAAAGGAGGACACTTGGACGCTAAACCATCATGGTTCTGTAAAGGAAATGCAGAGAATGATTACAAGCATTCATTATAATTAAAGGAGGACACTTGGACGCTAAACCATCATGGTTCTGTAAAGGAAATGCAGAGAATGATTACAAGCATTCATTATAATTAAAGGAGGACACTTGGACGCTAAACCATCATGGTTCTGTAAAGGAAATGCAGAGAATGATTACAAGCATTCATTATAATTAAAGGAGGACACTTGGACGCTAAACCATCATGGTTCTGTAAAGGAAATGCAGAGAATGATTACAAGCATTCATTATAATTAAAGGAGGACACTTGGACGCTAAACCATCATGGTTCTGTAAAGGAAATGCAGAGAATGATTACAAGCATTCATTATAATTAAAGGAGGACACTTGGACGCTAAACCATCATGGTTCTGTAAAGGAAATGCAGAGAATGATTACAAGCATTCATTATAATTAAAGGAGGACACTTGGACGCTAAACCATCATGGTTCTGTAAAGGAAATGCAGAGAATGATTACAAGCATTCATTATAATTAAAGGAGGACACTTGGACGCTAAACCATCATGGTTCTGTAAAGGAAATGCAGAGAATGATTACAAGCATTCATTATAATTAAAGGAGGACACTTGGACGCTAAACCATCATGGTTCTGTAAAGGAAATGCAGAGAATGATTACAAGCATTCATTATAATTAAAGGAGGACACTTGGACGCTAAACCATCATGGTTCTGTAAAGGAAATGCAGAGAATGATTACAAGCATTCATTATAATTAAAGGAGGACACTTGGACGCTAAACCATCATGGTTCTGTAAAGGAAATGCAGAGAATGATTACAAGCATTCATTATAATTAAAGGAGGACACTTGGACGCTAAACCATCATGGTTCTGTAAAGGAAATGCAGACAATGATTACAAGCATTCATTATAATTAAAGGAGGACACTTGGACGCTAAACCATCATGGTTCTGTAAAGGAAATGCAGAGAATGATTACAAGCATTCATTATAATTAAAGGAGGACACTTGGACGCTAAACCATCATGGTTCTGTAAAGGAAATGCAGACAATGATTACAAGCATTCATTATAATTAAAGGAGGACACTTGGACGCTAAACCATCATGGTTCTGTAAAGGAAATGCAGAGAATGATTACAAGCATTCATTATAATTAAAGGAGGACACTTGGACGCTAAACCATCATGGTTCTGTAAAGGAAATGCAGAGAATGATTACAAGCATTCATTATAATTAAAGGAGGACACTTGGACGCTAAACCATCATGGTTCTGTAAAGGAAATGCAGAGAATGATTACAAGCATTCATTATAATTAAAGGAGGACACTTGGACGCTAAACCATCATGGTTCTGTAAAGGAAATGCAGAGAATGATTACAAGCATTCATTATAATTAAAGGAGGACACTTGGACGCTAAACCATCATGGTTCTGTAAAGGAAATGCAGAGAATGATTACAAGCATTCATTATAATTAAAGGAGGACACTTGGACGCTAAACCATCATGGTTCTGTAAAGGAAATGCAGAGAATGATTACAAGCATTCATTATAATTAAAGGAGGACACTTGGACGCTAAACCATCATGGTTCTGTAAAGGAAATGCAGAGAATGATTACAAGCATTCATTATAATTAAAGGAGGACACTTGGACGCTAAACCATCATGGTTCTGTAAAGGAAATGCAGAGAATGATTACAAGCATTCATTATAATTAAAGGAGGACACTTGGACGCTAAACCATCATGGTTCTGTAAAGGAAATGCAGAGAATGATTACAAGCATTCATTATAATTAAAGGAGGACACTTGGACGCTAAACCATCATGGTTCTGTAAAGGAAATGCAGAGAATGATTACAAGCATTCATTATAATTAAAGGAGGACACTTGGACGCTAAACCATCATGGTTCTGTAAAGGAAATGCAGAGAATGATTACAAGCATTCATTATAATTAAAGGAGGACACTTGGACGCTAAACCATCATGGTTCTGTAAAGGAAATGCAGAGAATGATTACAAGCATTCATTATAATTAAAGGAGGACACTTGGACGCTAAACCATCATGGTTCTGTAAAGGAAATGCAGAGAATGATTACAAGCATTCATTATAATTAAAGGAGGACACTTGGACGCTAAACCATCATGGTTCTGTAAAGGAAATGCAGAGAATGATTACAAGCATTCATTATAATTAAAGGAGGACACTTGGACGCTAAACCATCATGGTTCTGTAAAGGAAATGCAGAGAATGATTACAAGCATTCATTATAATTAAAGGAGGACACTTGGACGCTAAACCATCATGGTTCTGTAAAGGAAATGCAGAGAATGATTACAAGCATTCATTATAATTAAAGGAGGACACTTGGACGCTAAACCATCATGGTTCTGTAAAGGAAATGCAGAGAATGATTACAAGCATTCATTATAATTAAAGGAGGACACTTGGACGCTAAACCATCATGGTTCTGTAAAGGAAATGCAGAGAATGATTACAAGCATTCATTATAATTAAAGGAGGACACTTGGACGCTAAACCATCATGGTTCTGTAAAGGAAATGCAGAGAATGATTACAAGCATTCATTATAATTAAAGGAGGACACTTGGACGCTAAACCATCATGGTTCTGTAAAGGAAATGCAGAGAATGATTACAAGCATTCATTATAATTAAAGGAGGACACTTGGACGCTAAACCATCATGGTTCTGTAAAGGAAATGCAGAGAATGATTACAAGCATTCATTATAATTAAAGGAGGACACTTGGACGCTAAACCATCATGGTTCTGTAAAGGAAATGCAGAGAATGATTACAAGCATTCATTATAATTAAAGGAGGACACTTGGACGCTAAACCATCATGGTTCTGTAAAGGAAATGCAGAGAATGATTACAAGCATTCATTATAATTAAAGGAGGACACTTGGACGCTAAACCATCATGGTTCTGTAAAGGAAATGCAGAGAATGATTACAAGCATTCATTATAATTAAAGGAGGACACTTGGACGCTAAACCATCATGGTTCTGTAAAGGAAATGCAGAGAATGATTACAAGCATTCATTATAATTAAAGGAGGACACTTGGACGCTAAACCATCATGGTTCTGTAAAGGAAATGCAGAGAATGATTACAAGCATTCATTATAATTAAAGGAGGACACTTGGACGCTAAACCATCATGGTTC
>JBAIZL010000023.1:707500-772500 GCA_036971475.1 Prosapia bicincta | reverse complement strand
TTATGGTCTTTAAAAAGATATTGTATACTTAGGGTCTTTGGATATTGTACACCAACACTTAGGGTCTTTAGATATTGTATACCAATACTTAGGGTCTTTGGACATTGTATACCAATACTTATGGTCTTTAAAAAGATATTGTATACTTAGGGTCTTTGGATATTGTACACCAACACTTAGGGTCTTTGGATATTGTACACCAACACTTAGGGTCTTTGGATATTGTACAACAACATTTAGGGTCTTTGGATATTGTACACCAACACTTAGGGTCTTTGGATATTGTACACCAACACTTAGGGTCTTTGGATATTGTACACCAACACTTAGGGTCTTTGGATATTGTACACCAACACTTAGGGTCTTTGGATATTGTACACCAACACTTAGGGTCTTTGGATATTGTACACCAACACTTAGGGTCTTTGGATATTGTACACCAACACTTAGGGTCTTTGGATATTGTACACCAACACTTAGGGTCTTTGGATATTGTACACCAACACTTAGGGTCTTTGGATATTGTACACCAACACTTAGGGTCTTTAGATACTGTACACCAACACTTAGGGTCTTTAGATATTGTATACCAATACTTAGGGTCTTTAGATACTGTACACCAACACTTAGGGTCTTTAGATATTGTATACCAATACTTAGGGTCTTTAGCTACTGTACACCAACACTTAGGGTCTTTAGATATTGTATACCAATACTTAGGGTCTTTAGATACTGTACACCAACACTTAGGGTCCTTAGATACTGTACACCAATACTTAGGGTCTTTAGATACTGTACACCAACACTTAGGGTCTTTAGATATTGTATACCAATACTTAGGGTCTTTAGATATTGTACACCAATACTTAGGGTCTTTAGATACTGTACACCAACACTTAGGGTCTTTAGATATTGTATACCAATACTTAGGGTCTTTAGATACTGTACACCAACACTTAGGGTCTTTAGATATTGTATACCAATACTTAGGGTCTTTAGATACTGTACACCAACACTTAGGGTCTTTAGATATTGTATACCATTACTTAGGGTCTTTGGATACTGTACACCAATACTTAGGGTCTTTAGATACTGTACACCAACACTTAGGGTCTTTAGATATTGTATACCAATACTTAGGGTCTTTAGATACTGTACACCAACACTTAGGGTCTTTAGATATTGTATACCAATACTTAGGGTCTTTAGATACTGTACACCAACACTTAGGGTCTTTAGATACTGTACACCAATACTTAGGGTCTTTAGATACTGTACACCAACACTTAGGGTCTTTAGATATTGTATACCAATACTTAGGGTCTTTAGATACTGTACACCAACACTTAGGGTCTTTAGATATTGTATACCAATACTTAGGGTCTTTAGATACTGTACACCAACACTTAGGGTCTTTAGATATTGTATACCAATACTTAGGGTCTTTAGATATTGTATAGCAATACTTAGGGTCTTTGGATGTTATATACCAACTCTTAGGGTCTTTAGATATTGTATACCAATACTTAGGGTCTTTAGATACTGTACACCAACACTTAGGGTCTTTAGATATTGTATACCAATACTTAGGGTCTTTAGATATTGTATAGCAATACTTAGGGTCTTTGGATGTTATATACCAACTCTTAGGGTCTTTAGATATTGTATAGCAATACTTAGGGTCTTTGGATGTTATATACCAAACTACTTGTAGGTATATAACAATTGATGTAAATACAGTTTTTATTCAAATAATAATTAATTAATTAAATTTAATTATCATTTTAGTTTTATATGAAAGAAAAAATTTTCACAAAAGAGCCAAGGTAAGGAATATAGTTATTTCGTCCCATTTGGCATAAAAAACTTATAACATATGATTTCATAAAGCAGCTGATTTTATTTTATAGGTCATGTGGTAGAATAGCTAATTTACCGCATAGGTTATGTTACTTTATTTACATTGAGTGCAATTATTTAATAAAAAATAACAAAAAAAATTATTTTTTACTTTAGATTGAATTTTTTTTTTTATATTTATATAATTTGTTATGTTATAATAAGTTTGTTCTTTTTACGGATACTTTTGTACCAAAAATATTCTACTGTTAAAATATACTTGTATGGAATACTTTTGCTCTGAAATATTTTTAATTTTATGTTTCATAAGAGTGTATTTTAAAAAGTCCCTGGTTTTAAACTTATAATTTGCATAACAGCCAGTTTATATCAAAATCCAAAATTGTTATTTGTTACAATCTAAAACAAACGTTATTTTACTTTACTCGATGTAATTATATTAGTTACTTCTCTCTGTCTATTATAATCCTACAGCTCTTATTTTATATTCCTTAAAATATTTATGTAAGAAAAGTTTTAAGTAAATCGAAAATTTGTGTTTTTTAATGAGATATAACCCCAGTTTGTGAGTTAAGGTAGTGTAATTGTATTTTACAATAACATCAACTCACAATAGATACATTAGTTGTATCGATTTTCATTGATCAAGTAGATTTTATCATCGTCGAGATTAGAACTACATAAATCTTGAAGAATCAGCGTCATATTAAACTGATTGTAAGTTAAACAGCGGTAGTTATAGTGTAGTTGTATTCCTAGATGATGACAATGACGATTATATGTTTTATATAATTAACGTATTTATTGGTTTTAGTATTATTATTACAGGGTGTCTAGTAAAATAGCTTGAAGAAATTCCCTGAGTTTTCCCTGACTTTTCTAAATTGTATTTACACTATATTTATAACACTTAGAATATAAACAAATTTATACAACTGTCTTGTCTTAGCTTTTTTGCTTTAGTTTTTCAATCTCTTCAGATATAAGTTCTATTTCTTTTGTAGCAACTGACATCACTTTTGCTTTTTTAGCTTCCAGTTCCTTCAGCTGAATATTATTTTTCCTCTTCTCAGCTGCTCTTCTATCTTTCTCGGTCATTTTCTGTCTATAGAAAGCCCAGTTTACATTGGGCCCATCCATTGATATCTGAAGGATCTTGGATAAATCCAGACTTTGAACACCTTTTAAAAACTAATTGAGTAACTCTTTTGCTTTTGTGTCTGTAAGGAACACAGAACCAAAATATCGAGCTTTCATTTCATCCGTCTCTGCATCCCAATACCTAACACTCAAATCCATTTGGGCTCTTTGTGATATTTTGTTTAAACTTTCATCAAAGCCAATTACATAGTTAGAATTTGAATTTAAAATAATTTGATAAACCGAATACAACACTATAGGGAATTTTATCTTTCCGCAATCTTATGTTCTGTGCAATGGTGCTATCAGGGAACATCCTTGGAAAGAGGCACACACTACCTTCTGCATTGCGTAAAGAAGTGTTGCATTACTAAATTCACGCACCATATAATCTCTGCTTCTGTCACTTCATCTTTCAGTTTATATTTATCCTAAGGAAGGAGGGAAGGTAATGACGACATCTGCATGACGTGATTGCCCGCTACGGCAATGAAAACCGGAACCTTCCATGTTGAAATAAACAGTGTAAAAATAATCACCGTCAAATAAAACACATACTATCACGAGTCTAGACAAATAGCTGGCTACGAATGTTTACACAGCGTTCTGTGTGGTCAGAAACAGACTGAGTTATCTGTTATCCCCACCTGTCCATATGATAACAGAACCACTGCGCACCCCAAGGCCACGGTCCAGGCTAAAACTTCCCAGCTGTACCAACTCGACACGTTTAATATTTATTGACATAAGTCCTGAGGTCATAGCAACGGGCTTATCAAATAAATAATGGGCATCTAAATAAAGAAGTGTTATTTCCTGACTGCCCTGCCCCTAAACCGCTGGCTTACAATACCAAATATTCGAGAGCAATGGCCACTAGTTTTGTTTCTAATCAAAATAAATATTTTCCCGATTTTTTAAAATTTTCCCTGACTTTTCCCTGAATTTTCCAGAATCTTAAAATTCCCTGACTTTTCCAGGTTTTCCCGGTTTTCCCTGTCACTAGACACCCTGTATTATTACATTTTATCTATAATAAACATGTTATTGATAAGAAAGAGCGTCAATTTGATTGACACGATATAAAAACTAGGCATAAGGAATCTAATTACAGAAAAAGAGGTTTACAATAAATTATTCACAAAGAACATTTCATTAATAAAAGGAAAAAGATTTTAAAAAATTTACAATTGCTTTTAATAAAATATTTTTTAATGATTCTATTATAAATAAAATTTTAAGTTGGTATTTTGGTACGACTGCTTTGCAGCTTTGAGAAATATTGGATTAATACTTCACTATTTGATTGTATCTGTGAGCCAGACCACGCTAGAGTTTTACCGTTACATTGACACGATGTTTCGTGCACCGACTTTTGTGATGTGGTTTTTATTTTTCGTAAATAATGTCAGTGATCTTCTAAACTGTTATTTAAATATCTTTTATTATTAGAAAACTAATAAAATTAATATATATTCAAATAAATACAAATTATCCTCAGTTTGGAATAAAAGCACAGAGTAATATTTTGCAACTAATTAAAGGTTGTCTTAACTTTTACACTGTCTACAACTGGTCGTATTCACCTAATACATATATACTTTGATGCGTCTACTGATATTTTCGTAGATGAGCACATCACAAGCATTTAACACATTACGGAACTTTGTTTTAATAAATTTAATTTTAATTTTAACCTAACAGAATATAAACAAATATGTATCAGCAGAAATAACTAGGTTCAAAAAATTAAATCCAGTTGAAACTTCCTTCATCTTCCGTACCGGACGTCTGTATAGTTTCTTATAAAGCCCGATTATTTACAAGAACCTGGTTTCACTAAATACCGTTACAAGTTGGAAATACGTTTCTATCTGTTTGACACTTTTGCATATTTTAAAGTTGCGTCAAATTAAAACCTAGAATTATCGTTGCATTGTATTAAAGAGAGATTGACGGGCAAGACAACAAAGTGAAGTGGTGTGTAGGACGCATGTGGGTCGAGGAGTACCGTAACAGGCATCTACGTCCAGTAATATCCTAGGCTATATGACTACAACTTTTAAAAAAATCTTCAATTTTACTATAATATTTCATAATAAGTTCTGTCAAGTTATGCTCTGTTTCAGAAATTTTACAGCGGAGTAATTTTTAACTTTGTCGAGAATTAAACAAGTCGTTTTAGTTAATCGATTCTATTTTAAAATTGAAATCACAAAATTGAAAAGCTTTCTTTCAAAAACCTATTTCACCCAATTATTATGTTTTATTATTTTAATGGTAAATACTACAATAAAATGTTATTGTAAATTCTGACTAGTGAATGAATTAATCCCAATTATTTCCTACTTACATACGTTACATAGGAACACATCTTTTAAAAAAAGTAATTTAAACTTAAACAAACAAGTGACATAATTTTCTAAGTCGATTCCTACTTAGGTCAATAAAGTAAAATTGTATTTTAGTTTCTTTCATATTATAATTAATATATTTAGTGGCAAACAGGAAAGCAAATTTCCTTACAGTTTTCCATTTTCACGTTTATATATGATGTTAAACTGTTATATTTGTTTGTTACTATTTATACGCTTTCTTTTTTTTCGTTTCTTGCTTGTGTCGTTTGTTCTCGCTTTCCTTTCACTTTGTCCGTTTGTGAAGGAAGATTCGATACCGTTAATCTAGTTTATTTTATTATTTTCATTCATTTTTAAACCTAGAGGGTTATTTATGATATTGTGTGGTAACCATGGCGATTACAATATACTGATATCTACTGAGTATCCGGTTATGACGTCCTTTTTTTAATTTGCATGAACGAGGAAAATAGAGCCAAGTATTTCTCTTCGGCAACCGGTTAGCTATTGTTAGACAACTTCTGTTTTCCGCTTTTTTTACCCAAATACTTTTTTCTAGCAAGGTTTTTCCGGATACTTTGTAGCTATTTGTTATATACCAATATCGTAATGCAGTATTACATACTGCTCTGTCTTATAGAAACTTTGAATTTACAAAGCTTCGTGTGAGTTTGTAAAATGAGGTTATATAGATCTATGTATCTATGTTTCCCTCTATTTGTGGTTTGCAACGTTTACAATAACTTGTTCAATAACTATATTTAAGTAGTCTATGTAAAATATGAAATAAATTAAGTTGACATTATTCTATTCTTCATAATTATTAGTATATAAAAAATATACTGGTGAAAAATTTTTGAATTTAGCATAGTAATGACATAATAAAAAGCATACACTATTTAAGGAAATTTAAGATTAATGAAATTTGATTTTGTTTAAAAACGCCGCTGTATATTCAAAGGTTAAACAATTGTTTCAAATAATAAGAATAATTGTACTCGAAAAAACATAAAAAGCCATTTTATAACTTTAGAAAATCTTTAGCTTTGTAAAAACCCAAACGCAGATAATTATATTATCGATCTGTTTCGAAAAAACAAATATATACTAAATAAAAAATTGTTTAAAACAACCTGGCATAACACGAAAAAAATTAAAACATAGGAATATAATTAGTTCAAAACACGTTTAAAAAGTTTTGTCCAGATCAGTCTAACAATTTATGAAAATGAAATAGCCACTATTCGCTTTATTTATTCGAGCTTACGACGATAAAAGAGTATTACGGAAAAAAGAAATTCGGTGTAAAATTAAATCAAAATACTTGAATAGAATATCTGGAAAACATGAAATCGTTTCTGATACTGAAAGGTTATTAGTGAAATGGTGTAGCCTAAAGGAAATAACTTAACAAATTACTTTCTGACGGTAATTTTATCTGAGTGGGCTTCTTGGTATTGTTACGAAAACATGTTTTAGGTTCACGTTGTCTTGAATACAGAAGTAACATTGATATCGAGTGTTGCCACATCTAGCCTTCTTATAAAATTATTAATACGCAATAAAAATTCTACACAAAGTAAAAATTAAAATGTAATTAATTAGAAGTTTGTGAAGTGATAAACAGGTGTTTTGGGGATACAAAGATAAATTTTCTTCATATCCACCGTGGCTCCGGATTGGAGGACCGCAGTGGATACTAAGGCCATCTGCTTCACCGTTCGAAGTCAGCTCTCTCGACAAAAAGCCTAATCTCATTGACATGATCAGTCAAATAACGTGGATTCATTTCCGCAAGCGTTTTTACTTTTCACTCCACGCTTCCACTGCCCTAAGAGAATGGGGTTATTCAAAATTCTCCCACATGTCTATTCCTCTTGAAGTAATACACATAAAACTCTTGGGTTTTGTCCTGTCCCACGCAGCTCTCCTGATGACCACTTTGTAGCAAAACATCTAAAAATCTAATTACTCAAAATAGCCGAGAGCCGTCTTTAATTCCTCTCGGGACCTCTCTGATAACAATATACGTTAATTCTTTCATTCTCCTACAATCATGAAATTTACCTTGTCCATTGTCGATAAGCTCTTCAACAAGCCGAAAGCTGTTTGCCCTCAGATTCGGGGACTCAGAGACTTTTCTGAAAATCTCTGTATTTTCAAACCACAACCTATAGTTTGCCCTTAGATACCCCATATAATTACTTAGTAACAAGGAACCGAATTACATATTTTGACAGCAAGCTTAATACAATCATTTTAAAACACGTTGCACACACAAACAGAACCAACCAACCGCCCACCCACACGCACGCACGAACTCACGCGCGCACACACATACACACACACACACACACACACACACACACACACACACACAGTGGATCTACCATGAGCTCTGACCGAACAGGAAGGGAAAATCAGTCGGTTAGTGTGGAAAAACCGCGTTACAAAATAAGTAACGTCTGCATTGCTTGTTTGTAGTCCATCAATGACCAGATTCGATCACATTCTCACTCATAGGTCCTAAGTAGTGTACATTAAACTGCCCCCCCCCGTTCTCCCTTTACTTTAAAGGGAAAGTGGATCACGAATCTCAAGGCCAGGGCCCAGGCTAAACCTGTCCGTGATTAATTTCTAATTAACTATTATTTTTTAAAAAGTATAATAGTTTCTTCCACAAAAAAATATTTTTTTATCAGCAACTCGGTATTTTTGATACATTTTAGGGTGTTTAAAAACGTTAAGTGGCTAATATTGATTTAGTAATACGATTTTTCAAAACAGTTTTTTTCTAATAATAATATCTAATTTATTCTACCTCTACTCACGCCAAAAATCCCTTATTATAACATTCCAGATTTTCAACATGTTAAATATACCGTTGTTTTATGTTCAGAGTTAAGCAAAGATATCTTTATGTGCCAATGTACAGTACACACTTTGTTGCAGTGTAGATGTTGTTCAAACAGCTATAGTGACATATTGAAGTGTAATGGGCTTTCTTAGACCCGTTAGAAAATATTCAATATACAGCAAGAATATTTACGTATGCTACTATATTCTTATAAACAGGATGTTTTGTGTTACATATTTACTCCAGTAGCTCGTTACACATCTCTCACGCTTCGAAGACCATCTATTGAGTTACAGTGGCTCCAGATAGGAGAACCGCAATGAATACTGAAACGTCCTACGCCATCTGCTTCACCGATCGAAGTCAGCCCTCTCGACAGAAGGTCTAACGTCCTGAACGTTTTCTGTCAAATACCGTAGCTTCTTCTCCGCAAGCGTCTTTACTTTTCATTCCACTGTCCTAAGAGGGTGGGGTTATTCAAACGTCTCCGAATCCTATCCGTAAACATCGCCATTTCTTAAAGTAATACACATAAAACTCTTATGGTATGTTCTGTCATACGCAGCTCACCTGGTGACTACTTTGTAGCAAAACGTCTCAAAATCTCATTGGTCAAAATAGCCGAGAGCCGTCTTTAATTCCTCCCGGTACCTCCGTAATAGCCGAGAGCCGTCTTTAATTCCTCCCGGTACCTCCCTAATAGCCGAGAGTCGTCTTTAATTCCTCCCGGTACCTCCCTAATAGCCGAGAGTCGTCTTTAATTCCTCCCGGTACCTCCCTAATATCCGAGAGCCGTCTTTAATTCCTCCCGGTAGCTCCCTAATAGCCGAGAGCCGTCTTTAATTCCTCCCGGTACCTCCCTAATAGCCGAGAGCCGTCTTTAATTCCTCCCGGTACCTCCCTAATAGCCGAGAGCCGTCTTTAATTCCTCCCGGTACCTCCCTAATAGCCGAGAGCCGTCTTTAATTCCTCCCGGTACCTCCCTAATAGCCGAGAGCAGTCTTTAATTCCTCCCGGTACCTCCCTAATAGCCGAGAGCCGTCTTTCATTCCTCCCGGTAACTCCCTAATAGCCGAGAGCCGTCTTTAATTCCTCCCGGTACCTCCCTAATAGCCGAGAGCCGTCTTTAATTCCTCCCGGTACCTCCCTAATAGCCGAGAGCCGTCTTTAATTCCTCCCGGTACCTCCCTAATAGCCGAGAGCCGTCTTCAATTCCTCCCGGTACCTCCCTAATAGCCGAGAGCCGTCTTTAATTCCTCCCGCTACCTCCCTAATAGCCGCGAGCCATCTTTAATTCCTTCCGGTACCTCCCTAATATCCGAGAGCCGTCTTTAATTCCTCCCGGTACCTCCCTAATAGCCGAGAGCCGTCTTTAATTCCTCCCGCTACCTCCCTAATAGCCGAGAGCCATCTTTAATTCCTTCCGGTACCTCCCTAATATCCGAGAGCCGTCTTTAATTCCTCCCGGTACCTCCCTAATAGCCGAGAGCCGTCTTTAATTCCTCCCGGTACCTCCCTAATAGCCGAGAGCCTTCTTTAATTCCTCCCGGTACCTCCCTAATAGCCGAGAGCCGTCTTTAATTCCTCCCGGTACCTCCCTAATAGCCGAGAGCCGTCTTTAATTCCTCCCGGTACCTCCCTAATAGCCGAGAGCCGTCTTTAATTCCTCCCGGTACCTCCCTAATAGCCGAGAGCCGTCTTTAATTCCTCCCGGTACCTCCCTAATAGCCGAGAGCCATCTTTAATTCCTTCCGGTACCTCCCTAATATCTGAGAGCCGTCTTTAATTCCTCCCGGTACCTCCCTAATAGCCGAGAGCCGTCTTTAACTCCTCCCGGTACCTCCCTAATAGCCAAGAGCCGTCCTTAATTCCTCCCGGTACCTCCCTAATAGCCGAGAGCCATCTTTAATTCCTCCCGGTACCTCCCTAATAGCCGAGAGTCGTCTTTAATTCCTCCCGGTACCTCCCTAATAGCCGAGAGTCGTCTTTAATTCCTCCCGGTACCTCCCTAATAGCCGAGAGCCGTCTTTAATTCCTCCCGGTACCTCCCTAATAGCCGAGAGCCATCTTTAATTCCTCCCGGTACCTCCCTAATAGCCGAGAGCCGTCTTTAATTCCTCCCGGTACCTCCCTAATAGCCGAGAGTCGTCTTTAATTCCTCCCGGCGCCTCCCTAATAGCCGAGAGCCGTCTTTAATTCCTCCCGGTAGCTCCCTAATAGCCGAGAGCCGTCTTTAATTCCTCCCGGTACCTCCCTAATAGCCGAGAGCCGTCTTTAATTCCTCTCGGTACCTCCCTAATAGCCGAGAGCCGTCTTTAATTCCTCTCGGTACCTCTCTAATAGCCGAGAGCCGTCTTTAATTCCTCCCGGTACCTCTCTAATAACGATCTACATCAAACCTTTCACCCTCGTAGAATTCACCCTGTCCTTTGTCAGTAAGTTCTTCCACAGAACCGAAAGCCCTTTATCCTCAGATTCGGGATCTCAAGAGATTTTTCTGGAAATCTCCGCATTTTCAAACCACACCCTATAGTTCTCTTAGATACCCCACAATGTCTCACCACCCGTAGCGTCATTGTTCTCCGGACCTTATACGTCAACCAATAGTTTTAAGACATTTAGTACTCTAGTTTAAAGTTATTTGTAGCTATTTTGTTTAGTTATATTGTTAGCTCATTATTTTCTAACTAGTCCTAAATTATAACATATATTAACTAGGTTAAGTCATCTATATTATCGTTGAATGTTTACACTATTTTTTCTGTAATTACTCTCAAATGTTTCAAGAGGAACTATCGCCTCTACATTTTAATTCGCAAATTAGGCTTTAAATTAACTAAAATCAAGTAAAATACTGAGCAGTTGTTTAATAAAAACATTTTAACAACCCTTTCCGTACCTATGTAGGATTATAAACTTTATTTATTCACATAAAAATGGACATTAATTACACAGTTACGTAATAGTCTACTATAGGAAACAATACAGCTATTGTTTTGACACATTGGTCAGTGACGCCACCACATAGTTGGGCCTCTTTGTCCCATTTCGAAGAGGAGTTCTCTTCCCACAATTCTGAATTCCTTTACAAAACCTCTACTACACTCTGAAAACAAGCAAAAGCATTTCTTTCTTCCCATGTATGTAGGCCTACTCCGTTTCGTGTTAGGTTTATTTCTTTTTTACTACCTCGACAAGTTAATAATGCCTAGAACTATTACCATATATATATATATATATATATATATATATATATATATATATATATATATATATATATATATATATATATATATATATATATATATATATATGCCTATATTTGATATATATATATATATATATATATATATATATATATATATATATATATATATATCCATATATAATATATCCTAATATAAATAATATGAAAATTATAAAAGAAATAAATAAAGGGTTAAAAATGAACGTATGTGAAGCTTTTGAAATTTACAAGCATAATATTGATAACAAATTGATAGATGAACAAATTCAAATACGTTCTAAATTCCATACTATGTTCAATGTATATAAAGTTGTGGCAGCAGTGGAATAGGTTTGGCAATATTGTAATAGATTTGGTAACTGTGTAATGCTTTATCTAGTAGCTTCATATTTGTTAGACAGTTCTTTTATCATTCTTAGTATTGTAATTCCTGAGGATGTTGGTAATGTAAACCAACGAAAAGCTTTGAATGTATTATTTCAATAAATTATTCCTGTAATTAGTGTATATTATTTAATCTTAAGTATATATATATATATATATATATAGAGAGAGAGAGAGAGAGAGAGAGAGAGAGTTTTGAAATAAATATATATATATATATATATATATATATATATATATATATATATATATATATATATATATATATATATGGAGAGAGATAGAGAGAGAGTTTTGAAATAAATATATAAATATATATATATATATATATATATATATATATATATATATATATATATATATGGAGAGAGATAGAGAGAGAGAGAGTTTTTGAAATATATATACTTCTTTCATCTACATTATCGTTGAATGTTGCAAATATTGTTGAAAAAAGTCAGCCAATCCTCCCTTGATTCAACCCCAGAGCTAAACCACTTTATGTCCGAGCCAACCAAAATACATCCACTTTGCAAACAGCACAACAGCCAAACACTGATCCTATGCCCTACCCGTAGCCAGTGTTGTCAGACGCTGCTAAATCCACGGGGTCACCAAGCCCCCCTCATTCTCCGACTAGTTCAAGTCGGTTTAATTTTTCAAAATGTATTTTTTTTTGTGTGTATAAAGTGGCTACACCAAGTTGAGAGATCGAGTCACGTGACGTAATCACATCATTGTTTAATCGTTGCTTGAATTCCACACATCGTTGTAAGGGTTGCTTAAATATACAAAAACGCTTAAAATTACTTTGTCTGTGGGCACGGCCGCATTGCGTGATCGTCGTGTACACGCTGGCACGCACAACCTGATTGCGTACTTTACACAGTACAGCGCGCTGTGAGTTTTGATTTAAACCGACCTGTAATCACTTTTACACGCTGCAAATGAAATGGAAATTCACGCTCAACAACGTCATCGTATATTTAAATTACGATTGTAGGTTCAACCTTCAACGTATTTATAGCTTAAAGCTTTTAACAAGTACAGTTGTGAGTTTCTAATAAATTGGAAAGTTATTATTAGCAAATTGGCACAGCTATTGACATGTTTAGTAAGTGTACTGCAAAATTCATTTTAAAGCCGTTTAACCTTACTTTCTCAAACAACAATCAAATCATTTACGTGAAGCAAATGTACTAAAAGCGCAAAGGTCATAACTTCAAGAGAGTCTCTACGTGAAATTGTTGGAAATGAAAAATTAAAAACCTTATTATTTCTTGTAAGCATTGAACCCGATTCTTTATTAAATACCACCCTTGTACAAATACCTAAATTGGAAGCTCTTTAAATTTGAAGTGCATTTAGATTATTAGCAATAATCTTTCTATTTAAAATTTCTAACTTTATCTAATTTTCGGAGTTAAAATGTGAAGTTTTAAATAAACATTTTGCATTTCAGGTATGAGTTAACTTTCAAAATCCTTCTAGGAAGGAAATTCTGACAGAATTACTGCATCAAAGGCTTAAAATTGTTAAATAGGTATTTAGCGGCAATTATATTTTTCCAATTCGTTCCAAATGTGCAACACAGTTCTTCAATAATACATATATTTAGTAGCCCTATTGGTAGTATATAGGAGGAAATATAGGAGATACTCTCTATAACGCAGGTAAAATTTTCAAAAAGCAGTTCTACCCATGCGCGCTATGATTGTTTTCTATTTCCAGTACCAGGAAGCTCCTTTATTTCTTTTCCTTAACCACCAAAAGGGTGAATCAGATAACCAACTAGGTCACCTGGTGATACGCCTTCATCTTCTCTAGTCTGCAAAATGTCGCATTCCCTACCTTATAAGGGATAGCCTAAACCACTGAGTTACCCTTGTGATATTCTACTTGACAAGCAAAAAGCCAAAAATAAATACTTGAATAAAGTGTCTCACAGTTTTAAAAAATATGAAAATTAAAAGTAAAAAAAAGGTCTTCGACAAATACTTATGACACAATAATTCTGAAAGAAGCCAGAGACAACATCTGTTTTTTCTAAATATAAAGTTTATATAGCAAAGAACTATTTTCGCTAACTTTTAAAAGATATGACGAAAATATCCGAATACTGTCGAAATCATTCGAAATTCACTACAAATGGGAGAAATTGTAAACGTAGCGAGGGATTTGATTTAATTATAAGCTAATCACAGCTGTCATTATGAACGGGAAATACATGTTAACGGTTTTACCCTAAAATTCAAAATTGATAATAATTATAGTCTGTAATTGCTGTAATGCTTTGGTACCTCTATATTTCAAGGCACTTTGTACGTACTAACGATACGAAAGTATAAAAGTAAACTAGGAGAGTACCCGTCCTTCGTACGGGGTTCACGTATATTTGTATTGATTTAATTTGTATTTGTATTTGGGTTCAATTTAATTTACTGAAATTAAATCCAAATAAATATATCAAACTATAGTTTGTAAACTTACCGATTATTGTTTTGAAAATCCAAAAGGAGGAAAAGCTTCTGCTTGTAACATAACATTTGTAAAATCTAACTAATCTCGAAAGATGAATAACAACAAACAATTACTATCAGCTGTTTACATGTGTTTTTAAGTGGCTTTTACAGCTGGTGCATAGATAATTGAGTGTTAAGAGACTTTTCAAGGCCAGTGGCGATTTCTGGCGGAATTTCTAAATAAAAATGTAAAATTTCAGCTCAATGGGTCCAGTAGTTTTTACGTGATTGAGTAACACACACACACACACACACACACACACACACACACACACACACACACACACACACACACACACACACACACACACAAGCACGTACGCACGCGCGCACATACACACACACACACACACACACACACACACACACACACACACACACACACACACGCACGCACGCACGCACACACACATATATATAAGATTATTTATTGTTATAGTGTGGAATACTTGTTATTTATTATATTACACTAATCTTTGTTACTTGCTTTTAATGAAACCATGTGGAAGTTTAAGGGATCAAATTGTCGTAAAATATTTTCGACGATATCCCAACCAGTGGCCCGTACGTGCTTCGGCGTTGGTCCGGGATAGAGTTCGGTGACTACTTATACAAAACAATATTAATAATAATATTTTACAGTGAATAAATAAAAATTATGGTTTCCACTGAACAAGATTAGGTAAATACATTCGTCAATGTATTACCTCGGAATAGATGTCTGATGTATACATCCATCAGATATTATTTAAATTATCTTCAATATAATAATTACCAGATTATACTGTGACACAATAGTTTTTATTTTGACATGTGGAAAACTGCCTTCCAGAATTATAACATGTAAACACTTCCTAAGTCTCAACTCCAGCTTACGTTCTGGTAATTATAATTTATATGTCTGTAATATTGTTAATTATAATATTTTCTTAATTAAAAATAATATTTTGTTTTTGAAAAATTGTTTTATTTAATTATATTTTGTTTATTTAAAACCTATAAGAAACATGTAACAGACGTCCGTGCTTATTTACTTTTAGGCTGAATGGTCTGTAGACATTTGCGAGGTGGAAACCAGTGTTGTAGTGGGTAGAGCACGTGACTACTAACATAGTGGTCCTGGTTCGATCCTCGGTAGTGCCGACGGATTTCTGCATGCGTTTTGGAGACTCAGGTTGAGTCAACCTACGAAAATGAGTACCCAGGACCAAACTTAGAATAATAATGGCACTTGCTGGTCACATTCCCTTTCTTAAAATCCGTATAGCACAAAGGCATCGAGAGAGCTATCCCAAAATAGCACAAAATGGGAGAAAATACGGGATGTCAAAGGCATCGATGGAGCTATCCCAAAATGGCACAAAATGGGAGAAAATACGGGATGTCAAAAGCATCGAGGGAGCTATCCCAAAATAGCACAAAATGGGAGAAAATACGGGATGTCAAAGGCATCGATGGAGCTATCCCAAAATGGCACAAAATGGGAGAAAATACGGGATGTCAAAAGCATCGAGGGAGCTATCCCAAAATAGCACAAATTGGGAGAAAATACGGGATGTCAAAGGCAACGAGAAAGCTATCTCAAAGTAGCACAAAATGGGAGAAAATACGGGATGTCAAAGGCAACGAGAAAGCTATCTCAAAGTAGCACAAAATGGGAGAAAATACGGAATGTTAAAAGCATCAAGGGAGCTATCCCAAAATAGCACAAAATGGGAGAAAATACGGGATGTCAAAAGCATCGAGGGAGCTATCCCAAAATAGCACAAATTGGGAGAAAAGGAGAAAATACATCGATGGAGCTATCCCAAAATAGCATAAAATGGGATAAAATGCGGGATGTTAAAAGCATCAATGGAGCTATTCCAAAATAGCACAAAATGGGAGAAAAGGAGAAAATACAGGATGTCAAAGGCATAAAGAGAGCTATCCCAAAATAGCACAAAGTGGAGGAAAATATGGGATGTCAAAGGCATCAAGGGAGCTATCCCAAAATAGCACAAAATGGGAGAAAATACGGGATGTCAAAGGCAACGAGAAAGCTATCTCAAAGTAGCACAAAATGGGAGAAAATACGGAATGTTAAAAGCATCAAGGGAGCTATCCCAAAATAGCACAAAATGGGAGAAAAGGAGAAAATACAGGATGTCAAAGGCATCAAGGGAGCTATCCCAAAATAGGACAAAATGGGAGAAAATACGGGATGTTAAAAGCATCAAGGGAGCTATCTTAAAATGGCACAAAATGGAAGAAAATACGGGATGT
This sequence comes from Prosapia bicincta, assembly GCA_036971475.1. Classification (NCBI taxonomy): domain Eukaryota; kingdom Metazoa; phylum Arthropoda; class Insecta; order Hemiptera; family Cercopidae; genus Prosapia; species Prosapia bicincta. The sequence continues at coordinate 755,871 of JBAIZL010000023.1, read as the reverse complement.
CAAAGGCATCGAGGGAGCTATCCCAAAATAGCACAAAATGTGAGAAAATACGGGATGTCAAAGGCATCAAGGCAACTATCCCAAAATAGCACAAAAAGGAAGATAGATCGAGGAGTTAGAATAATTTTCTAATTATTAGAGTCTCAACTCGTCAAAATAAATCCATAAAAATTAATTAGCTTTTACTCTCCGAGATAAAAATATAATAATATAAATAAGTTGTAAATGTTAACAAAAAAGAAATAAAGGGATGGCAGAAGTTGTATGTAAGTAAGAAAAGTAAAGTAAAACGTAGACGAATGAAGTTGGACAAGAGGGGTAAATGGCAAGGTAATTTTATTTATGCATTATTATATTCTCGACAACACCCAATTCAACACATTTATATAAACTGGGATGGATGGTATCGCTGAACTTAAACACGTTTTCAATAGTTTAAACAACACAAATACAATATTTTTGCGACTAACATATTCCACTTACTTTCGCAATAAACTTTTCTTTTGTTCGTCGGTTGTACAAAAACCATGACAGGCGAGCTCCACAACCTAAAGTAGAAAACCCGTAACATAACTTTACAAATTTGAAATCTGTGTGGTAGCTAAGAATCTGTGGTATGGGGACTCGCTTCGCAGAATACAAAACACTCTTCTAAAGGAAACTTTACTTCTACGCTTATGGCTGGATTCATATGCTCAATGCTTTTAATACAATCCATAACTTGTTTGTAAAATCGCGCAAATACAAAATTCTACACACGTTGCAACAGTTCTTTTCTTTATTCCCAAATCGTGGTTGAATATTTTAGAGCCGTTTCAATTTATAGATAAAAATAAAATGGAAAAACTGTTCGTATTTTTACATAAATTTCAACTGTAAAACAATCTCGGCGATATTTCTTGTATTTTGTTAACTTATTCTTCCAAAGAACGCAGCCAAGAAACAAAAGACCTTGCCAGATCGTGGAGCATTGTCTTCGTCCCTCTCCGCAATCTCATCACATGCAACTCCTGGCGAAAGCACGCTATCCTTAGGTCATGCTACTTCACAGATTTTACTTCTCCCTTCATCCTTTTTTAAAGTTGAACCGATCCATATCCAATTCTTTTTATTTACTATGATTTTTAATGGTTTCTCATCTGACTCAAAGAACGACATTTTATGGCGGAGTACATTTTAAAAAAATACAAATGAATCAATAGGTACGATTGAATCATTGAATTATCATTAAAGAACCCCGACCAAATGTAAAACACAATCCAATCTATATACACACAGCATTTATGCGGATGCGTGCCCTTGCCTTCTCCCTCATCAGCTGTAAGTTAACAGCTGTTTCGACGTTATTAGGTGGTTATATTCAAATAGTTTCCAGACTCAGTTTTTTCTAAATACAGTAAATTCCCGATTATCCGTTGGCGGATTAACCGGTTTGCGGATTATCGGGTCTGCCATTGTTTTAGAAATATCCAATTTTTATTCCAATCAGATTCATTATTGTTTTTTTTTTTTAACCACTCAACGCGGCACAATATCCGGTATAAACAACGATCATAAAAATAAACTAAGCTATCTCAAATAACACAAGGATAAACAATAACTGTCCTGTTAGACTGAAAGAACCAACTCGAGTTGGGAACAGACTACTGTATATAAGAGACAATGACAAAATGCTTGGACGCCCGAAAACCTAATGTGTATCATAAGATTGTAAACAAATGTCAGCTAATCTCGGCTATAAATCGTCTAGGACGTGACATCGTTATCCGGCGTTGCCGGGCCACCCTATTCCACGGATAATCGGGAGTTTACTGTAATTAAAAATATCGTATGTATGATTAAACTATTCCCAACGATTTCATACAGGTTTTGATTATTCGTAGGTTATCACTTTACGTCTTGTAAACTATCAGTGCGTTAAACTACGATACAAGTTTAAGGTAAATTTACTAATTTGTTAATAGCATAAGCTTTCGTAACTAACTTACTACAGCCTAAAAGTTACATTTGCCCACGACAGCTTTTTGTTTTTTAACACATCCTTAAATTCATCATTTGTTCAAGATGATATTAATTAGAAGTACTGGAAATAGATGATTGCAGGTCTTTTCTCGCTTTTACCTCCTGGACAACTCGTCCACATTGTAGGTGTATTTTTTCTGTAATTACTCTCCAATATTTTAAGAAGAACTATCTCCTCTGCATTTTAATTCGCAAATTAGGCTTTAAATTAACTGAAATTAAGTAAAATACAGAGCAGTAATACATAATACGTAATATTTAATAAAAACATTTTAATAACGGTTTAAACTTTATGTACGTATATAGGATTATAAACTTTATTTATTCGCATAAAACTGGACATGTATTACACAGTTACGTAATAGTCTACTATAGGAAACAATGCAGCTATTGTTTTGACACATTGGTCAGTGATGGCACCACATAGTTGGGTATCTGTCCCATTTCGAAGAGGAGTTCTCTTCCCACAATTCTGAATTCCTCTACTACACTCTGAAAACAAGCAAAAAAATTCTTTCTTCCCATGTATGTCGTCCGTTCCGTGTTAGATTTATTTCTTTTTGACTACCTCGACAAGTTAATAATGCCTAGAATTATTACAGTTATTGAAATATATATACTTCTTTAGACGTAACGCCTTTTCTTCAGAGGTAATCTGTATAAGACAGCTCAAGGTGGTCATCTCAAGACCGTTTTTCCTCTAGGTTAAGGAATTATTCCGAAGCTTTCCTAAAGTCAAACATGATGCTAAGTCAATTCTAACAGCAGTTAGAGGTTATTTGGAAGTTATGTAAATTATTTTCAAATATATTGAAATAAATTTAGAAATATTGACCAATACTATCCACAATTACTTTTGTGAAAATAGACTGAGTTTATACACATAATTTTAAAATTGAAATAATAATATAAGGCTATGATATAAATAAAGTTATTTTAAAATCTTGGATTGTATAAGTTTAAAGCACTTTACATGGCATATTGGAAGATACAAAAATTCTCTAAGAGAAATTGAATTTAAAAACTTTTATCATGTTATTACACTTCAAAAAGAATAATCTACCAATGCTTTAAAAGTTCCTTGCGCGGATCCCCTTACACAAAAATAATAAGCCAATTTGAGTACATACGAATGTAAATAATATAATAAAAGTCTTTAATCTCGTTGCTATTATATCAAAATAGGCTTTCAGGATCACTTCAGCAGGTGAGTTAAGAAACTCGTATTACCTATTTATATAAAAATCAATACAGTTTTTCACAGGCAAATTGATTCGCATGCGATAAGGAAGTTTTAAAAATAAGGTTCAAATACATCTATAAAGTAGACGTTCAAAACCATTCCTTTTAAATCTAAATCAGGAGTTGCCTCTAAAGATTTGGATGGTACTTTTGTTTCAGCTTAAACTGCCGCCGCAAGGCAGTAGCCAATAAGAGAGAGGATTCAGACTGTGTCACATAAAAGCATATTCATAATATGAAGACGTCATCACTCAGTCACCTTTTCATGGTGTGTTGTCACTATTGTCCGTTATAAAATACCTGTGAACCAGCCTGCCACTTCCTCATGTAGCAAGGGGAATGGCAAAACTGTGAACCCTCGCCAAAAGGCGTACTAGGATTGGTTTACACATTTTAAAACAATTCGTTAAGAGAGTAGTGTTTGAAATGAAAAATTATCTCCTTTCAAATCCAAATTCTATGTTTTTGGCGCTGCTTAAATGACAAAAAATTGTGGACCTTTTTTTATTATTATAAATACATTATTTTAAAAATTTAATAACAACAAAACCATCTGGTAACAATCTAGTGGTAGCATTCATCACGCACACACACACGCTTAAAACACACACACACCCACACACCCACACACACACACACACACACACACACACACACACACACACACACACACATATATATATTTCACGTTGTCCATTATTTTTCCGTTGCACTGACTTTATGAAGTTATTATTATTAATTGTAACCAATTTTGTCCAAAAACTAAATACAATATTTTTACTTTATGTGATGAGGCACTTTTCGGTGACTTGACCATTGTCGAGTCACTGAATTAATAGTAACTATTTTTCTAGTGTGGTTGTTCGGCCCATGATGTTGGTATTTGTTGACGTCATACATGTTTCTTCTTGAGCCGCGTGTATGATGTTTTTGAATAGTACGTCGTCCGCATATGTTGTCTGTAGGTTCATTATATAAATGAGTATGTTTTTATAGATGTGGTATTTTTCTAGTAAGTTTAGTTCTATTGGGTTATTATTTATTTCAAGTATGGTTAGGTTATTTTCGTAATTTGTAATTTCATATTTATGTGATATTAGGTGTGCTGCTATATTTGATGCTTTTGTATTTTTATTTTTGAATGCTCTGTAATGTTCTTCTCACAAATGATCTTATTTTAAATGATCTGGTTGTTTTTCCTATGTAAGTACGTTGCAGTCGTTACATGTAATTTTGTAGATTCCTGATAGGTTTATGTTTTTCTGTATTTGTTTTGTGGTTTGTGTTATTAAGATATTTTATTATTTTGTTGTTTGGTTTGTATGTTGTAGTGTAGTGTTCTTTGATATATATATATATATATTTGTAGTTATGCAACAATGTTTTCTTGTATACACTTATCACTTTCACTTATGTACTTAAACAAGAATCTTATATATATATATATATATATATATATATATATATATATATATATATATATATATATATATATAGATTTTTTCTATTTTGTTACTGGTGTATTTATATTTTAGGTTGATTTTTTTATTGTTCAGGTTGTAGTGTTGTATGAGGTTAGGTTTTTTGTAAATTTATTGTATATGTTTTTTATAAGGTGTTTGTTGTATCCATTTTCTACTGCTATTTTGTAATGTTATCTAATTCTTCATTTAATTTTTGTTTGTTATCCTGTGTGTATTTTATTGCTTTATTTATCATGTTACTGTAAGTGTTAATTTTGTGTGTCCAGGGGTGGTTAGATTTGTTGTGTATTGGGTGTTGTTGGAAGTTGGTTTTCTGTGCATTGTAGTTTCTATTTTATTAATGTTTATATTTAATGTAATGCCAAGATAGTTCTCTGTCTTGTTTGTTTCTGTTTCGAAGGAGAATTGTATGTTTCCGTTGAATGTATTTCAGACTCGCTCTTCAACTGTTGTTGGGTTCGCTTCGTCAAAGCTAGATGAGCTTCTAGCGAAACGTCGGAACTGCGATTTTATGCACTGCAGAATATATATATATATATATATATATATATATATATATATATATATATATATATATATAATAAAGAACTAAGTCAATACAAATACAAGAATTATAATTGAATTTACAATTCAGTTATTGTAAATTCAATTATAATTCTTGTATTTGTATTTCGACTTAGTTCTTTATTAATACACAAGAAAAAATTATGGGATATATATATATATATATATATATATATATATATATATATATATATGATTATGCTGTTCTGGACGTGTATAAGAGCGTTGAACGTTTGGTTTTGTAAGAAATTATTTTATTTACTTTAACATCAGTGAAGTAGTTATCTAAAAGCGCTTACACCAAAATCTTGACATTTCCCAAAGAATATCCGTAAGTACTTTTAAAGCATTAAGCGAAAAGTATTTACGGTGGAGAGATCAAAGCAAAAATAGGACAAGAAAGAACGCCATGAAACATAAAGAGGAAGCATTTGCAACAGAGAGCTTAATATAACACGTTCAAAAACATTTTTTCAGAATTTAGAACTTCTTTATACACTTTGAAGGATAAGACTTTATAAAAGAACTTAAGCATGAAACGGATAGTGTTGTAAATGAAGAGACAGGAGAAATGTATCACACAATAAGAAACTCTTTTTATACAAGTCGCCATTGACAAAAAACCACTGAGGAGGCGTTGTAAAACACGCACATCCTGGATAAGGGAATGGTTACATTGTACTTGAGCAAAGTTATTCAAGGTAATAGAATCTAAGATCAGAATCGTTATGACGGTTGTCAATCTTTACACAGCAGACTGAATACAAAGAACAAAGAAACCGTCAAGCAGTAAAACCTTTGAACAAACTCCAATGCTTTCACATAGTTTTACTTCTATAAGAGTTTGTGCTAAAGGAAATGTATCTGGTGTGAAAATTACTTGGATACATGTTTAAATATTCTCAACATTTTTGAAGTCCTCGCAGCTAAGGGCCATTTACTTAAAGCCTGACTTTAATGGATTACGTGACGAAAATTTGCTGCTGTCAAGTAGGATTTCCCTTGGGGAATTAATTTCCTTAATTAAGCAAAAGAACATTTTATACAAATGGTAAATTTTTATCTAAGTCAAAAGGGATTACCCGGAAACATATATTTTAAGCTTAAACAACATACCCTTTCGTTAGCGCCTATTTTGTACGCATTGTTTTGTAATATAACTTTAGTTTACACTCTTTATCAAAGTTCAAAGCTTAGACCTGGCAAAGATACAAAACCCATTTTTATACATTTTGGAGGGAAAAGCAATTTGCTTTGCGACAACGAGCAAGACGAGATAGCGTCATATTTGGCAAAGAGCCCAAAAGTCAATTTTTAGATGAAAATCTGAACGTTTTCGAGTATTATACCTGCGTATGAACTAAAATTTTAATAAAACCGCTTTTTTCTAAAGTTTGAAAAATAAATAGTAAAACAATTCGTAATATAGTAGCATAAAATAAATCCTATTGCCTAAAATGTAAAAATGCGATGTAGTGACATACTTTGATGGAGCTAAACCATCAAATAAATCTACTAGCTAGTGAGACAAAAGCGGTTAGACACCTGTAGCCCCCAGAAAGAGCAGGTCTACTTCAGCTGAACACCCTTACCCAAGCTATACTTCGTCCTTACTCCCAGTTTCCTAGAAATGTGTTCCTTCCTTCAAAGGGTTGTAGTAAGCATGCAGCTAATCAGAAACCAATCGAGAATAAGTCTCAAGTAGCAAGTAGCGAATAGACGACTTCACGGATTTTCCTATTTCTTATTTTACAAAAAAATAATAATGTTTAGGAACAATTAATACAAGCTTTATTTTAAATCAGTTTGTCTGCATCTACTTGTTGTAAAGAGAACGTCTTCGAGGAAGTCCCCTAGACCACAGAACCCAGAAAGAGAGTAGGTTAACTACAGGTAAGCGTCCTGCGCACGAGATATCCTTTCTAGTCCCCTAGACCACAGAACCCAGAAAGAGAGTAGGTTAACTACAGGTAAGGGTCCTGCGCACGAGATATCCTTTCTAGTCCCCTAGACCACAAAACCCAGAAAGAGAGTAGGTTAACTACAGGTAAGCGTCCTGCGCACGAGATATCCTTTCTAGTCCCCTAGACCACAGAACCCAGAAAGAGAGTAGGTTAACTACAGGTAAGGGTCCTGCGCACGAGATATCCTTTCTAGTCCCCTAGACCACAGAACCCAGAAAGAGAGTAGGTTAACTACAGGTAAGCGTCCTGCGCACGAGATATCCTTTCTAGTCCCCTAGACCACAGAACCCAGAAAGAGAGTAGGTTAACTACAGGTAAGCGTCCTGCGCACGAGATATCCTTTCTAGTCCCCTAGACCACAGAACCCAGAAAGAGAGTAGGTTAACTACAGGTAAGCGTCCTGCGCACGAGATATCCTTTCTAGTCCCCTAGACCACAGAACCCAGAAAGAGAGTAGGTTAACTACAGGTAAGCGTCCTGCGCACGAGATATCCTTTCTAGTCCCCTAGACCACAGAACCCAGAAAGAGAGTAGGTTAACTACAGGTAAGCGTCCTGCGCACGAGATATCCTTTCTAGTCCCCTAGACCACAGAACCCAGAAAGAGAGTAGGTTAACTACAGGTAAGCGTCCTGCGCACGAGATATCCTTTCTAGTCCCCTAGACCACAGAACCCAGAAAGAGAGTAGGTTAACTACAGGTAAGCGTCCTGCGCACGAGATATCCTTTCTAGTCCCCTAGACCACAGAACCCAGAAAGAGAGTAGGTTAACTACAGGTAAGCGTCCTGCGCACGAGATATCCTTTCTAGTCCCCTAGACCACAGAACCCAGAAAGAGAGTAGGTTAACTACAGGTAAGCGTCCTGCGCACGAGATATCCTTTCTAGTCCCCTAGACCACAGAACCCAGAAAGAGAGTAGGTTAACTACAGGTAAGCGTCCTGCGCACGAGATATCCTTTCTAGTCCCCTAGACCACAGAACCCAGAAAGAGAGTAGGTTAACTACAGGTAAGCGTCCTGCGAACGAGATATCCTTTCTAGTCCCCTATACCACAGAACCCAGAAAGAGAGTAGGTTAACTACAGGTAAGCGTCCTGCGCACGAGATATCCTTTCTAGTCCCCTAGACCACAGAACCCAGAAAGAGAGTAGGTTAACTACAGGTAAGCGTCCTGCGCACGAGATATCCTTTCTACGTCTTCTACTAGGTGTCCTTCGTATTTACGACCCGTACATATACTTCTTAAAAAGCAAGTACTAAACAACCATTACAAAGGTCGCAAGACAGAAATAATGGTTAAATTTTGAAAACAAATCATATAAACTAAAATTTTTTATAGTCAATTCCCACTTATGACAAAATATTTTATTTTATTAAATTATTACAATTAATATATATAAAGTAACATAACCTATACGTAAAAACAGCTGTTCTACCAAATAACGTATAACGTACACTTATATGATCATAAAATCAATGGTTTTATGAAATCATATGTCATTTATTTTATGATAAATGTGAAGAAATAACTATATTGCATACCTCGCCCCTTTTGTAAATTGTTTTTCTCTCATATAAAACTAAAATTAATTCATTAAATTTAATTATAGAAATAATACTTTTTTTTAAACTGCATTGACATCTCGTGTCACCCATACAAGTTTAAAAAAATGTATTTGATCTTGAATGCATCAATAAAAGGTATTTAATTAACCATTGAAATTGTTTACAAGATATATATATATATATATATATATATATATATATATATATATATATATATATAAAATACGTTTTCTTGTTTAATAATTTAAAACAACATAGGTTATTCAAATACAAGAATATTTATTAATTTATATTCAAAGATTTTCATTGGTAGACAGTACCAACATCATCAGGAATGAAAATTACAATAATGTCAAATAATAATAATTATTATTTAATGTTACAATAATTACATTATTGTAATTTTCATTCCCGATGATGTTGGTACTGTTTACCAACGAAAAGCTTTGAATATAAATTAATAAATATTCTTGTATTTGAATAACCTATGTTGTTTAAAAAAAAAAAAAAAAAAAAAAATATATATATATATATATATATAAGAAGAGTACGAGCTAATACTGTAGAGGGAATTGATAAATTTAACAAGTATAAAATTATTTGTGTAAAGTTATAATTATATATAATAACTTACAAATATAAAAGTAAATTACATCGCTAACAATTTATTATTTTTTTTAAAGTGTTCGAAAATCCAAACGATACTTACCGATGGCAAAATCCTCAATAATTGTGTTCCGTGTCTGATAAAAATAACAAGCAATGAGGCAAAAAGACTCTCCAGGATTTGTTGAAATATTTAACATAATGAAGATTATTAACTTAATTTATACTTCAAACTGACGAAACGACCCTCTAATCGCACGTTGTTCGTTTGAGCGTTTTCCCAGAAACTGAAATCAAACGTTTGCATGTACAGTCGTAGATTTTGTTATTTCTACTATTTTCGGTTGAAAAATACACGGGCATCTAAAAACCCCCGTATTTATAGATGTTAAGTTTAAAACTATTATTAGACTGTCACTGTATCGAGATGTGCCACATTAAGGATTTTTGCTCCAATCAGGCGAGACCTTCCCTGGGAAGTCACATTAATATAATGAATACTTTGTTACAAGACAATTATTTCAGTTGGCATCTAGAAATGGTAATTTTTTCATAGTTTCAAGCGATCCAGTGAAACTATTATTGCCTATGGGGGTGGGGAAAAGAATGTATGTATAGGTAGAATCTCAAGTACTTCATGTTATACGCTTAGGGGCCCCTTTAGGCCCGGAGTCACCCGCCCGGAGGGAGTCGTGGGAGCCTTATAAATTTGTTTAGCGCAGTTAAAGTCCTCCCTAACTAGAACACAGTAAACTATGGGGCACAGTAAAATCGTCAAAATATTACTTAAAGTCAATAAGTTTAAGGAGTGACAAAGACATTCCTGAAGGTTACCAAAGAATCAATCTGTGATTATGAATAAAATCATTTAGAACCATGGCTGGTCTTAAGTAATCCTATATACCCCACCAGGCCTTTGGTAATCCTTACCAACCCTATATACTACATAAAGGGTCCCTTAGGTATCTATATAGAGGACTTACAAAAGTGGCCATCAGTTACGTCCTACTTGGAAATGATTAGGCAAGGCAGAATTTTGTAGAAATAACAAAATGATTTGATTATCTTCTTGTACTGGAAACAGGAGACAATTATGGGATTAGTTGGGCAGGGTTCCTTGCCTGCTCTTAATCAAGAGGAAGAGAGGTATGTACGACAACCTTGGAAACCACAACAAAAAATAGACTTTATAACCAAGTGTAATTAAAACATTTTCCAGCCCCAATTACAAACTAGCGATCTGCAGTTCCCGAGCTACGTATATAATAATAGACCTTGTCTACGTTCGGAGAAAGTCTACATTACTCAATGTCTATCCGAATGTGAGCCGTAGTCTTCAGCCTCATTAAAGGTAGGAGCGAAGCACAAGCACGTGAGAGAAAAGGCATACGAGGTAACTGTGAACTAAGACTGGGTAATTTTGTATTTATTTTTATAGGTTAATAAGGCGATTTATTTTGTATATATATTATGTTACTTTAAAACATTCTAAGCAGGTGATTATAAAAGGCGCAAAACAGAAATGGTAGTTAAGTTTGACAAAAAAAAAAACAAAATAAGAAACAACATCACTCTAGAAACAGGTCTTATAAGAGCAATATTTTTATATAAATCAGTTTTCTGTGTTATACTGGACTAAGGCAATAATGTAGCTGTGTTACAATATAGTTACAAAGTAACTGGTTATTAGTGGAAAAAACAGAATTAATTCTCCTAATATAAGCTAAACACTTAGGCTTACGTCTTATCATCAAGTGAATTGTTCCAACCAAAGAAAACCCCCTTCAGTCTAGCAACTGTTTACTTTACGCAAGAAACACTTCTTTATTTCTAACCGGATACTCTGTAGCTAAATATACATTACATACTGCCCTGTTTTATAAACCAAACCTTGAAAATATAGTTTCGTGTGTGTTTTTAATCGATATTTTTCGATTAATGTCAGTTTAATTATTCCGATTTGATCCGATGCGATTTTAAGCGTCGTTTTCTTACTTGATGTAAAGTTTAACTACTATTTCTAATCAGCCCCATTAATAAAGACGTGTTTGTACTGCATTCATTCTTAAGCAACACATGTAAATACTAGGAAATTCGAGGCTGACCCACTTTTGCTAACAATTACCAGACATATTATTCCTTCCCATTCAGTGTCACCTCGTGACCGATGGTCGTGATTTTCAGACATCATTTATTAACTTTTCCCATTTCTATTTCCGGCTTGTCTAAGTGAGTCATAAAACGTGTTTTATCTGACTCGCACATCTCATAGATGAACGCCCTCTCTCCATCTCCTAGATGTCCCCTGTTACTATTAGTCGCTTCAGATTATAATCTCTTCGGACAATGTGATCACATGACCGCAGATTCGTTGGACAGAATTTAGAGGTTATGTGTAATGCCTCTATTATTGACATAATACTATTGTGGTTATTATTATTATTGCCTCTAGTATTGCGAACGTATCAGAGGAGGGTTCAACCCTACCTAGGGGTAGGCAGGCTACAAAATATGAACTCTTCATTTACGATCCTTCATCATATGTGGAAGTGGGCCTACTATCTATCGAGATGATATAGTGGAGTCTACCCGTTGAAACTCTTGTAAAAAGGGTTGGTAGTAAGGGCATAATGAATCGATTAGTAGGAGGAATAGGGATGAATTATTGGACGCGTTGGTAGGATCGCTTACTTGAAGTAAACCTGGTGGGGAGAAGTGGCTACAGCTACCCAGAATGTAAAATAAGCTGAGAATTTTTTAAACTAATGTTTCAAAGATGGATACAATTTTGTCTAATCTATTATGTACACTTTAAATGTATATATATATATATATATATATATATATATATATATATATATATATATATATATATATATATGATGAATAGTTATTATCTGGAGTCCATAACATCGAAGTTCCGACGCTTCGCTAGAATCTCATCCAGCATTGACGAGGTGAACCCAACAACAGTTGAAGGTCTCGCTCTTCAACTATTGTTGGTTTCACCTCTTCAAAGCTAGAAGAGATTCTAGCAAAACGTCGGAACTGTGATTTTATTGACTGCAAAATGATCGGATGTACTCCAGATAATAATTATTCATCATATTTTTTCATCCGTGAAGGAATACAGCAATACGTATCAGCATATATATAAACATATATACATCCTGTTGGGATGATACATTAATAGGACAAACTATAGGAAAGCTACGATAATCTGTAACATGTAAAAACTAAATTTTCAAAGTTGGCGCTTTTCATTAAAAACGTTATTCTGAATTGTTTTTTTAAAACTTTTCTCAGTTATGTCTAATTCTTCTATTATTAACGTATTGGGAGCAGAGGTCTCTTCATGTTGTAGCTAACATCCGACTCTAGCCAGCGCATTTCGCTTTTACTTTGTCATTACATATTCATAATTCGGCCTAACAATCGTAAATTTCAAGCCCGCTGTAAAAAAACAACGGTAAATCCGATTTCGCGAAAACCTCTTTAGAGAAAATCTTTGCTGAAAGACATAAATCCAATGGGAAACTGTTTTGATATTGTCAGTATGTCACACCTGGGCTTGTTGCGTCATCGGATCGCTAAGGCCTAATAAGGTGATGCGGTCAAACCAGTTTCGGCGAGTCCGCCTTCACAGCACAACATCCCACGATCGTTACAAAGGTTAGGAAATGTGTTGCCTTTGCAATTAGTAAATAATTTAGGGTCTTTACTTTTTAAAGGTTAAATCAGCGCCTACGCATTTAATAAAAAAAATATAACAACTTAAAGTACACTTCCGCAAATTTTATATAAAACTCCTCGTTCACACTTCAATTTCACCAAATGAAACTGTAGTTACTTATATCAAGTCCAAGCAAGATTATTCAATCACATTTATTTTACGCTTACACAAAAAACGTTTAGAGAACGATGCAAATACACGCATCTTGCAAAAATACCCCCCCCCCAGTACGATGTTGAAATTGGAATTATTGTCCCACATAAAATTACGAAGGATTTGTTTTGAAACGTTCCAAAATTTGTACACTCATTTGTGGCGCCATCAGCTTTTAAACCAGTCTCACAATTTAAAATGGCTTATTTTGTAAAATTGAAAAATATTGTTATTTTTCATGGAAGAGAATTTATGAATTTTGCATATAGAAGAGTTTTAAACCCCCTTATTTTTTAAAATTTCCACTCATCTCATTTAAATATTTGTTGTGTCTCACAACGACTTGTTTGCTAAAATTCCTCATCTTTCCCATAGGAGATGTAAATACACAGATTTAATCCCAAAAAATAAGCCTATTTATTATGTAAAGTTATTTGTTTTCATACACGCATTAAGATATGTTTCTCAATAACTCTGATCAGAAAGAAAATGTATAAATCATTGCAGAAACATTTTTACTCGATTTTAACAGAGGGAGTAGATGTCAAACATCACGGTAATTATCCAGACTGAAGCCAAATCGATATAAAATATAGTACTTCTGTGTAACCAATGCTTTATTAGTAAGTGGTTTCGACAATTCGATTATCTTCACGTTTCCAAAACAAACCAGCTGGAGGATGAAATGTGTACAGTTATTAAGGCGTTATAAATCTGGAGGTTAACGAAACAAGTTCAAGTGTTTTACAAAATAAGGCTAAAAATCGAAAATATAACATTTATTAAAGAGGCTCGTAACCGAAGAGCCGACAAATTTACTAAATGTGTGTGCAATTGTGAAAATGATATAAGATTGAATATACTGACAAATACTGATATTTAAAATGTCTAAAAACATTTGGTTTATCACAACCTATTATATATATATAATTGAATTATAAATTGCATGATAGTCGAAAAACATTTATTTAATTAATAAAAGGAATATACAAAACAGAGCCGATGATTTAACAAACGAAAATTTTTTTAAAAAATATTGAAATCAAATAGAAGACAAAGACAAAACGAAAAAGGGGGCGAGTAATTAACGTTAGCGGAAGGCTGGTGGCTAAATACCATCTTGGAGAAAGTTCATGCTGTTTTTGAAAAAAGGTTGTTCTCCAAAACCAAAATAGTGGTTCTTCATGATAATTGGACTTGTTTGAAATGTCTAATTATTATGAATATTAATTGCAATCGATTGTACTCAAATGAAAACTTGTTTGCATTTTTTTAGGGAATGATTTCTAATGTATCGCAGCATTCTGACGATTTCTAACGCACTAGAAGTACGGGTAACATCTAGGCATCTCTAGAGTGATCACGATATTCGAAATGTTTGTGTCACGAAAGTGATATAGTTCTCGCCACATAGCTAGACGGCTCGTTTGCGCATGCGCATCACGCTCCCTTCACTAAACAAGTACAGTCAGTAAGTCCAGTTCAGTCAGCATTACTGAGGACAACAGCAACGTTCAAGTTGAGTGGACTGTACAAGTGAACGTAGGGGAAGTATAGTGGGAGCGACTCGGACTACCGTTCCCCTACATGTCGAGATATGTGGCGCGGACTATACTATGCGATGTCCCAATCTTTGCTGCCGCCAGTACCCAGTGAATGGCTACTCTTTTACTCAGGGCTACTTTAATCACATCCTCCCTTCCTCGTCCCTCTTTCTGCTTGGGGGATTAACGGACACGCCTACTTACGAATCTGTGCTTCAGGTACGAGGCCTTAGATACCAAATCGTTCAATATATTCCAACCAGGTAGTTTCATGTCTCTAACTTAATACTATAGCCTATGTTACAATAGTCTCCTATTCGTCATACGCAACAATAGACATACTGACTGCCCGCCTTAAAAGCATAACAGGAAGCATCTAATTTATTCATATTTTTATCAGTTTATTTAATCGATTTTTGTTTGAAATGAAACGAAAGAATTACTGCGAAATGGTTCGTACATTGTTTTTATCTAAGGGTAATAACAGACATAATGTAAACAATCTTTTAATTAATGAGTTCCTGAAATCAGCGATCCGCTCTGCAACAATGTAAGAGTGGAAGTATGCAAACACACAAAACATTGTTTGTCACTTTAATCCATTTCTTTATACGGAAATTATAAGGTTTTTAATTGACTTAATTCGACCACTTTCTATAGGAAAACAAATATTATTCCGTTCTTGAAGACAAGTTAGCGTAAAGAATAAGTCTTTGTCAAAGATGTAAATGTAAGACACGTTCGCCATTGTTTTACAACAATAGTTGAGAAAGTCAGCGTCGGTTTTGATAAGGAGGAGAGGCGAGTTTTGCATCCAATGGGGTCCAGTACACAGACGGCTGTTGCTTCGAGAATTTCAAGTAGCAAGTTCAACTAGTTTCAGATAGAAGAAAACCACAGGTGATATTTACGAAGAACTTAGAGAAACGTTAAGTAAAAATCAGTTGAAGCAACAAATAATTATTGAAAGAAGCGAAGTGAATATTTACATTTATAAAGACGGACGATATAATTAAAATATTTTGGTAGAAATTATTCCACAGGAAATTCCAAAATTGAGAGGTTTTTAACAGCACTCTATAAATTATTTGAAAACGGTATATTTTTCTCGACGTAAATTTTAGCGCAAACAAATGCAAATTAAATAGTGATTTGGTACGAAGAACAAGCTTGTCCAGCTTTATTTTAAACTGTGTTTAATTGCAACAGACCGAGAGGAGAACGTTTCGACTAAATTGCATTTATATTTCTGAGCTTTTAACGACAACTTGAACGTTCTACCATCGTAGCTTTAATATCCATTTAGTTGAAGAAAATCTTCAACAAAGCTTCTTGTATATATTTTAGTATTAATTATTTTGCTGTATATAAAAATTGCCTACCTAGAAATGATAAATACTTTTCAAAGATATTACTATTCAACATTCGCACGTCTAGCATTGCAGACAATTTAATAAGATATCTTTGTAAGGTGTAATATTTTGGGGGCTGAACAAAATCGTTGACTCAACAATAGGTTTTAGCCAAAGCAGAGTTTTAAAACATATATTTACTCACGAATCGTCAGAACAAATCCAGAAAACTAAATTTAAAACATTTTCTTATTTTAAAATTCGTTTTCATCGCGTGCCAAACCGTTATCGGAAATTAACGATTCTTTAGCTGTGACCTTATTCACTGTCGCTCTAAACAATTCTGTAGTTCTCTTGGAAAACAAAACTCTTAGACTCTTCAACCAGATACACTTCTTCCTTGCCTTCTCTTACCTCTACTCTCTCCCAGTGGGATAAGCTGGAGGGAAAATCCAAATCCCTGTTAGTTCCACATTTGCCCAAAGCGTAGTCAAGCTTCAAGTACTCACAGCTCTGTATTCTTATTCAGCATTTACAATCAGACCTCAAAACCTTCCAATGATTTCTGTTAGCTACTATGGCTGTAGTACTCATAGTAATGGAAGATATGGCTGTAGTACTCATAGTAATGGAAGATATGGCTGTAACCTTAATATCAAGATGTTGATAGCAGTGAAGATGTTAGGCCTTATAAATTGTTTTTTAATGATTTAATAATTGTGTCAACAATATAAATATAATTATGTAAAGAAATAATTTTAATTAATAAGATGATTTTATTAGAAGTAAAATTCATAAGTCATTATAATTTAAATTCAATCATTTTACGTTTAAAATATAAATTTATAAATTTAAATTTAAAATGTTTAAATTTAAACAATCAAAACGGACTTGGAAATTTTTAAAAACAACGCCATTTATCAATATTTTCTCCCAATCACTTGAAAAATATTCGTCAAAGGACAATCAACAATAATATACAAAAAGTAATAAAAATAATATATACGTTATAAAATGTAGCCTACTTGCCTCTAACAGCACTCGCTTTGATTTTTAACGAGGGCTTTTCCGGACATCTGGTCCATTGCCAACTCAAACCGCAAATACCAAAAAAATCAGTTGCATTTAGAATTAGTACAAAGGGACATATGTCCCGAAACTTCCGTATTCATTAAAAATCAGAGTTAATACTACTTTATAATACGTTTGTCTATATTATGAAGTGTATAAGTGCATTTTAACTGAAATTCAAGATGGAACCAAACTTAAGATGGCAGGTTCATTATAGTCATCTTAAGATAAAAATGGCAATTACTCAACCAAACAATTATAGTCTGTAATCTCTATCAAATATTTTAAAAAAATAACCTGGTGAAAAACCGACAATAGCCTGTTAATGTGCGATAACATTCAAATTGTTTATAATAATTAATTATGATGTCTCCGGTATTATTCTTCTTGTATTTTTACGTAGTTTACAAATAATCGATAGAAATTTTAAAATTATGATTAGGGTAAAAATATTATTAACTTTTTCATAAAGTAGAGATGCTAGTACATAACTCATTGAGGAAACAGTTGGGAACGGCTTCAAGCGATAAGGCACGTCCGGGCCAACCCAGGTAGAAGACAGGTTACATACGACTAATTTATACTATTAAAACATTACAAGATCAAATAAAAAAATTCAGTCTTGAGATTGGCCGGCATAAGGGAGAACTTGAATGAAAAATGTACTTAATAGATTAAATAAAAGTTTAAAACTTTATCGATAAAAAAATAATAATTTAACACATTCAGCTGTACTTGGTTCTTAAAAAGTGTCAGACAAGCCTAAAAACGTTTTCATTCCAACAACTAATTGGAATAAAAATATGTCATTTACTGTCATTATGAAGAATCAATTTTAGTAAGATGTATTGCAATACAAATTAGTATTTGTATTAAATGGTAAATAGTACTTAATAATAACATTTTGTATGAAATCACTATTTATCACTTAATTTGTTCACGCTTATATCTATGAATATATGGGAAATACATTTGAAAGTGATTTAAATATAACCTTTAAATGAAGACGAACACACCTGTTAGAGTTTTTGGGACTTCTCACAGGAAATGTTGTTTTGACGGAATAGTTTTTTCTCTATCTCAAAACTGCTATAGACTTGTTTAAAGTAGTTTTCACTTAAGGAATACTTAAAGTAAGTAAACGTAAATAAGTAAAGGTATTTGTAATTGCTAACAGGGTAACATGCCTACTAAATTTGTGATGAATTCTAACCTGGGAGTCATCCAATCATACATAAAGACAACTACAACGGTGTAAGACATCAAAGCCATGTTAATACAAATTGTAAAATGTTTTCTACTAACACACTCCATAGATTTCTGAAGGTCATGCGGAGGCTAGTCGAGATCGCTGACGTCACGAGGAGGGAGTCTTTGAAGTGTGTGCTTAGACCAAAGTGACCAACGCTACTGTCTACTGACAAACAACTAGACGCTGACGCCGCACTTCAAAGCCTAGTCTGTCGCCCGCAACCATGCGTATGCTCAACATTAATCTGTTACAGGGTTGGAGCCTAGTTGTCAGCCATAGCTGCCGACCTTTAAACGGAAACTTGTACGACACTCAGTCACTCAAAATCCACACCTCACTAAAATCCGTCGAATCAACAGCAAATAAAAAAGAAAATAATAAAATTTTAAAAAAATATTATACTAAGCTCAACACCAAACAACCACGTACAAAATTTAAATGTAAATGGCCTCACAAATCCCTATAAAGCAATCAGCCAACAAAGCACACAGAAAACTATAAAGTCAATACATTAATATCATATTGCTGTAAATGAGATGTTTCAGAAACGGCGTCATGGGAGCGAGACTGAGAGCAAACCAAGGACTCGGTCACTCACTAATATGATGCAATGCACTCTATAACACTGGCCCTCAAAACCTCTCCTGTAAGGTTTCCGCATGATATGTCGTAATGTTTCCTGGTAAAACTCCTTACTTGTGCAGTTTTTCATCCTGCTCTTGCAGCATAATTACGTTCTTTTTTTTAGTTCTTTTTGCAGTTTTGGGGCGATCAGCCTGAGAAGGTAGGATCGACAAGGATTACCAGCATAGGTGGAGACAATCTTCCTGGTAGAAGGGGATTTTGACGTCACATCTGCAACGCTTCATTGCTGAAGTAGACCTGTTCTCTGACGGGATCAAAGCAGGGCGAAGAAAGGGCATTGTGTTCACTTGGTACTGAGTGTAGAGGATCTGTTGAACCGCATCTCCAGGGTCGTGTACTTACGTAAATCTGCAACAGCCGGAGTAAAGGGAGATATATACCAACTACCTGGTCCTTCTGTTTCCTCTCACTATTCATAATGTACTATACTTTAATTTAAAGTAGAATAGGTATGGGTCTGTAGCAGGGAAGGGGTGCGGTGTTGTCAGTACGAACGCAGTGACTCTCAACCAGCCATCGCCAACGGCAGAACGAAGCAAGCTACAGCCGAAGTAAAGGGAGATATCTACCCACTACCTGGACCTTCAGTTTCCTCTCACTATTCATAATGTACTATACTTTGATTTAAAGTAGAATGGGAAAGGGTCTGTAGCAGGGTAGGGGTGCGGTGTTGTCAGTTCGTCGCAGTGACTCTCAACTCGCCATCGCCAGCGGCAGAACGAAGCAAGCTACAGCACTAGTAAATTACTCCACCACAGCTACGATGAAACTGAGCGACGAACAGAAGTTTAACGTCGAATTGGCAACAAGGCTCACCCTCGCAGCAAGATGTGAACTTCCTATTCGCTCAGATGGCGGTATCCCCCACTCCCTCTGGCCATTTTCACCCACGTAGAATCCTATTCTGTTTTAAATCAAACTATAGAAGAGCATTCAGCTTTGTATTATCGCCCAACATGATTCCGTATTTTAAGATGGGAGAACTAACAAGCGGTTGCCAAGAAACCTCACAGCGATCTATCACTACGATGCTTTACATCCGTTTACGGAGCTGAGCAGGGTGCATGAAATAAAAAAAACTCGAAACAATCTTCCGACTGTTGTGACAAAATGGGACGCAAGAGACTAAAACTATCCAGAAAAGCAAACAACAAGATTTTGCAATATTTTAAGTCAGACAATGCTATTGAATACAGAGTTACAAGTTGGCTTTTATGACGTACTAAATTTCCCCAATTGAAGCGGAATCCCAAAACAGGCGGTAAAATAGATGTTCACAAAATAGTTATTTATATTACGCTTCGGAATCACAATAACAATTAACAAACTCTATTCTCACATGTTACAACGCAATAACTCACGAGAAAGGTTTTGATGAATTATGTACAGAATACATGTCCCATTGAACGATACAAAAATAAATCCGGATAGTCAAGTAATAAAGTTTTGATTGTCTTAGAGCGGTGTGGGGAGAGTGGCGCCGTAAAGATGTAAAGTTACAGCAATAAGCATTCCAATATGTCTCCCCCAACCCAGTCTATACGTAGTATATCTTGCAAAGGGGGGAACGAGGACAAAATAGAGATCGGTTAGACACATAAATTTACATACATTCTAAGACAGAGAATAATGTTTGCCTTCGAGATCCAGATAGGAGATTATACCCGCGTGATTTTGATTCCGAGTTGTAGGCCTACCCTGTGAGATATCTGTACGCTGCGTCCCCAGCTTCATGAACGGGAATGTATTTTCACTTGTAAATTAACTTCGCTTCTGGAACAGAAATGCGTAGAAACTATGCAAAATTATTATTTATTTATTGCGGCTAGGACAATGAAAGAGCATTGAAATATTTATTTTCTTCTACTTCATTTCTACCCCAAATGTCTTTCATTCTTCTAAGCTGAAGTGCTTTTATCATTCTATTTATTGTTGCTGAGTTTTTCCTTTCCTCCAAAAATAACATGCAATTTTCTAAAAGCGTTTTCTAAATTATTCACTATTTAGAGTTCCTGTAGTGTAAATTTTAGGTTTTTGGTGTTTTCTAATTTGTTCTCTTACCTTTCCCCCTTCTTTGTACAACCACTAAAATACTTACTTGTTATCATGGTCCGTAAAATTTAAAAAAAATTATATCAATGGTTTTCTACCTCTTCATAAATTTCTTAAATTTCATAAATTTTAATTTTATTCTCGCAGTTCTTTCGATTTTAATAAAACTTTCTAGATTTAGTACAGATTTCCCTGCCTTACAGAATCGCCGGTTTACCGTTGATCGTAGCATTGATGAGCAGGATTTTTGTTATAAATATTCACTAACACGAGATTAGTATACAAAGGTACAAAATTGTAATATGAGGCATAACTTCTTGATTTTCATTTAAAAATTCAAGAAATGAATTATATTGAAGGACCGTAAAACATTCTAAACAACAAAACACGTGCCGCGGTGAGATAAAAGACCTGTACTTTAGGCTTTTACAGGACATCAATGGCAGACATCGGAAGAAATCTTGTTTGCCTTGACTCTGTTTCTACCTGAGGATAGAATTAGTGCACATAAGTGCGCCTAACAAGACACCACTAACACAAATAACTTACTATATTACGCTTGAAACATTTACTATTTCTTGAACTTTGTAGTCCATTACGTTCGATGAATCTTATTAATAACTTAAACAATAGTTTACGCCTATCCGAACTTAAAATTTAGTAAATTTGTTAAAACTTACTGAGACAGAACGTTTTCGATCGATATGTAGCGATCTACATCAGCGTCTTCTGCTTGGAGATGTTGGGTCAAGCGGTGACAGTTTTAAAGCTAGGTTTTCGATCGTATCAAAGAGATTTACTATTTACTAACCGAACAAAATCTACTAATTAAGCACTGGCAATGAGTGTTTTACTAATTACAGAACTGACCGTAGTGACAAAATGCAAAGAAAACTGGTTGTGAGAATTGGTAAAAGAAGGCATTAATAGAAGAAGACATACAATAGCCTACAATACAGGAAATATTTAGTGTAAATGTGGAGGTACCCTGGGTTTTATTAGTACAGATTTCGCTTAAAACTCTAGTAATTAGTATCAATATTTTCAAATACTAATACATACAGATGCAAATTACATATATTTAGTAGGCTACACTATACAAATACAATTAAATAAAAAACTGAAAAATTATACTAAAATAAAGTTACAATGTTTACACTTTTCATGACATTGACGGATTAAATCTATGACTATTGACCATAAACTGTAACTATTGTATATTAACCACTGATGATGGCAACATGGTTGCTGAAACATGTTTACTTTAGTATTTTTATTCTAACGGACCCCAACCGTAATTAATTACATTGGGTTTGAAAGTACTGTCACCGACTTACGAGAATAGCCTTGGTGTAGAGTCACGCTCGGTTTTCAGTTTTGCGCATGCGCTGACGATGTATTCCTGACTTACAAACATCACCTAGCTAGTAGTTATATTTTAGTAAGTAATATAAGTATTTACAGGTAGGTAAAAGTATTAATTTTATTAAGTAAAGGCGTACAAAATAAATTATATATCATCTCGTTTCTGCATTGCAATTTTCTGTAAATCTTACGTTTGATTTTAGAAATGTTTTTGGGAATGACCTGAATTGTGCCAGGGATCTTCTCGTTCCCCGGTGACAAGTCCTTACACGCTGAACAGTACACCGTCTAGTAGAGCCTAAATGCTAGAACCTTCTAGAAGTAAGCGAATAGAAATTCCTAGAAATTGCTAGAATCGGCAAGTCGATATATCAAGTTTTTATTAAACGTGATGGATGAGTGTTTGAAATGTAGTGAAGAGTGTAGAAGCTTTAGTAACAGAGAGACAGTATTAGTGCGTGTTCAGTGTAAACAGACTGTTACTAACTTAATAGCTATTAGTAGACCTAATTAAAATAGTGTTTGCACGCTTTTATAAATTTCAAGTGTGTCACTAATAGTAACCATGAACGTTTGTGAATTGATAAATAATTATTTAGTTTAGAATTGCCTTATAAATTAATGAACACCGTAAGATCATAACAATAAGTAAAATTTAGTGTATTTACATAAGTAAAACACTGCTTTTCACCAGCTATATTGCCAGCATTATGAAGGGCTTGAGCTCGTTAACGTATCCTCTTAAAAACCAAATTTCAATTGTACCTATTATATTATAAAATATCTACCTAACTGGTGATTATTTACGTTATATCGTATCCGTGACTTGGTTTTCACTGTATAGGTCATTATTGTTACGTAATTGTTATTAATCTCTTGAGCGGCAGTTATAACATCACATATACAATAATCTTACCTTAATCTCTCAGTATCTTGACGTCTTAACGCCAGGATTAAGGTTCTGATTGACTGCTGTGGGACTTGGTTTTCACTGTATAGGTCATTATTGTTACGTAATTGTTATTAATCTCTTGAGCGGCAGTTATAACATCACATATACAATAATCTTACCTTAATCTCTCGGTATCTTGACGTCTTAACGCCAGGATTAAGGTTCTGATTGACTGCTGTGGGACTTGGTTTTCACTGTATAGGTCATTATTGTTACGTAATTGTTATTAATCTCTTGAGCGGCAGTTATAACATCACATATACAATAATCTTACCTTAATCTCTCAGTATCTTGACGTCTTAACGCCAGGATTAAGGTTCTGATTGACTGCTGTGGGACTTGGTTTTCACTGTATAGGTCATTATTGTTACGTAATTGTTATTAATCTCTTGAGCGGCAGTTATAACATCACATATACAATAATCTTACCTTAATCTCTCAGTATCTTGACGTCTTAACGCCAGGATTAAGGTTCTGATTGACTGCTGTGGGACTTGGTTTTCACTGTATAGGTCATTATTGTTACGTAATTGTTATTAATCTCTTGAGCGGCAGTTATAACATCACATATACAATAATCTTACCTTAATCTCTCGGTATCTTGACGTCTTAACGCCAGGATTAAGGTTCTGATTGACTGCTGTGGGACTTGGTTTTCACTGTATAGGTCATTATTGTTACGTAATTGTTATTAATCTCTTGAGCGGCAGTTATAACATCACATATACAATAATCTTACCTTAATCTCTCAGTATCTTGACGTCTTAACGCCAGGATTAAGGTTCTGATTGACTGCTGTGGGACTTGGTTTTCACTGTATAGGTCATTATTGTTACGTAATTGTTATTAATCTCTTGAGCGACAGTTATAACATCACATATACAATAATCTTACCTTAATCTCTCGGTATCTTGACGTCTTAACGCCAGGATTAAGGTTCTGATTGACTGCTGTGGGACTTGGTTTTCACTGTATAGGTCATTATTGTTACGTAATTGTTATTAATCTCTTGAGCGGCAGTTATAACATCACATATACAATAATCTTACCTTAATCTCTCAGTATCTTGACGTCTTAACGCCAGGATTAAGGTTCTGATTGACTGCTGTGGGACTTGGTTTTCACTGTATAGGTCATTATTGTTACGTAATTGTTATTAATCTCTTGAGCGACAGTTATAACATCACATATACAATAATCTTACCTTAATCTCTCGGTATCTTGACGTCTTAACGCCAGGATTAAGGTTCTGATTGACTGCTGTGGGACTTGGTTTTCACTGTATAGGTCATTATTGTTACGTAATTGTTATTAATCTCTTGAGCGGCAGTTATAACATCACATATACAATAATCTTACCTTAATCTCTCAGTATCTTGACGTCTTAACGCCAGGATTAAGGTTCTGATTGACTGCTGTGGGACTTGGTTTTCACTGTATAGGTCATTATTGTTACGTAATTGTTATTAATCTCTTGAGCGGCAGTTATAACATCACATATACAATAATCTTACCTTAATCTCTCAGTATCTTGACGTCTTAACGCCAGGATTGAGGTTCTGATTGACTGCTGTGGGACTTGGTTTTCACTGTATAGGTCATTATTGTTACGTAATTGTTATTAATCTCTTGAGCGACAGTTATAACATCACATATACAATAATCTTACCTTAATCTCTCGGTATCTTGACGTCTTAACGCCAGGATTAAGGTTCTGATTGACTGCTGTGGGACTTGGTTTTCACTGTATAGGTCATTATTGTTACGTAATTGTTATTAATCTCTTGAGCGGCAGTTATAACATCACATATACAATAATCTTACCTTAATCTCTCAGTATCTTGACGTCTTAACGCCAGGATTAAGGTTCTGATTGACTGCTGTGGGACTTGGTTTTCACTGTATAGGTCATTATTGTTACGTAATTGTTATTAATCTCTTGAGCGGCAGTTATAACATCACATATACAATAATCTTACCTTAATCTCTCAGTATCTTGACGTCTTAACGCCAGGATTGAGGTTCTGATTGACTGCTGTGGGACTTGGTTTTCACTGTATAGGTCATTATTGTTACGTAATTGTTATTAATCTCTTGAGCGACAGTTATAACATCACATATACAATAATCTTACCTTAATCTCTCAGTATCTTGACGTCTTAACGCCAGGATTAAGGTTCTGATTGACTGCTGTGGGACTTGGTTTTCACTGTATAGGTCATTATTGTTACGTAATTGTTATTAATCTCTTGAGCGGCAGTTATAACATCACATATACAATAATCTTACCTTAATCTCTCAGTATCTTGACGTCTTAACGCCAGGATTAAGGTTCTGATTGACTGCTGTGGGACTTGGTTTTCACTGTATAGGTCATTATTGTTACGTAATTGTTATTAATCTCTTGAGCGACAGTTATAACATCACATATACAATAATCTTACCTTAATCACTCGGTATCTTGACATCTTAACGCCAGGATTAAGGTTCTGATTGACTGCTGTGGGACTTGGTTTTCACTGTATAGGTCATTATTGTTACGTAATTGTTATTAATCTCTTGAGCGGCAGTTATAACATCACATATACAATAATCTTACCTTAATCTCTCAGTATCTTGACGTCTTAACGCCAGGATTAAGGTTCTGATTGACTGCTGTGGGACTTGGTTTTCACTGTACAGGTCATTATTGTTACGTAATTGTTATTAATCTCTTGAGCGGCAGTTATAACATCACATATACAATAATCTTACCTTAATCTCTCAGTATCTTGACGTCTTAACGCCAGGATTGAGGTTCTGATTGACTGCTGTGTGACTTGGTTTTCACTGTATAGGTCATTATTGTTACGTAATTGTTATTAATCTCTTGAGCGACAGTTATAACATCACATATACAATAATCTTACCTTAATCTCTCAGTATCTTGACGTCTTAACGCCAGGATTAAGGTTCTGATTGACTGCTGTGGGACTTGGTTTTCACTGTATAGGTCATTATTGTTACGTAATTGTTATTAATCTCTTGAGCGGCAGTTATAACATCACATATACAATAATCTTACCTTAATCTCTCAGTATCTTGACGTCTTAACGCCAGGATTGAGGTTCTGATTGACTGCTGTGGGACTTGGTTTTCACTGTATAGGTCATTATTGTTACGTAATTGTTATTAATCTCTTGAGCGACAGTTATAACATCACATATACAATAATCTTACCTTAATCTCTCAGTATCTTGACGTCTTAACGCCAGGATTAAGGTTCTGATTGACTGCTGTGGGACTTGGTTTTCACTGTATAGGTCATTATTGTTACGTAATTGTTATTAATCTCTTGAGCGGCAGTTATAACATCACATATACAATAATCTTACCTTAATCTCTCAGTATCTTGACGTCTTAACGCCAGGATTAAGGTTCTGATTGACTGCTGTGGGACTTGGTTTTCACTGTATAGGTCATTATTGTTACGTAATTGTTATTAATCTCTTGAGCGGCAGTTATAACATCACATATACAATAATCTTACCTTAATCTCTCAGTATCTTGACGTCTTAACGCCAGGATTAAGGTTCTGATTGACTGCTGTGGGACTTGGTTTTCACTGTATAGGTCATTATTGTTACGTAATTGTTATTAATCTCTTGAGCGACAGTTATAACATCACATATACAATAATCTTACCTTAATCTCTCAGTATCTTGACGTCTTAACGCCAGGATTGAGGTTCTGATTGACTGCTGTGGAAAGTGATTCATGGTACTAAATACTTGTACACAGAACATCAATTTAAAAATACTCCTTATTTAATAATTTGTAATAAATAATTAACGAACGCAATAAATGGACAATGGTAACAGTAAACACTAATAATATTGTCTTATGATATTAATTTAAATTTAACAGCCTGGACTGGCTCATAAGGCTTTGAGAACCTTTATATAGCTTTAATATTGGTTGACGAAAGATTTTTTAATTATTATAATGGTTATAGTTACACTAAAACCTATTGTCCATTAAAGCCGAATCAAGTTTTCTGAATCTTCATCTTTTATTAAATGAATTGAATTAGTCAGTAATTTGTAAATTTATGATGATTAATCAGTTATTTAGTTTATTGATGTTCATAAATCTCTAATATATTGTAAATTAATAAATGTCTTTCAATATATTTAAAATTTATTTATAACAAATCTCTTGTACTTATAGTTAGTGCGTTGCGTGGCCAAGGATGGTTCCCTCCTTCGTTACTTCTTTATACCGGTCCGGATCCACTGTCGGCTCCCGATGCGTGGGTCTTAAAACTTCACTTCAGCCACTTCGTTGCATAATCAATGATTAATAATTTATTCCTTAGTCACATTACCCCCATTTACATATTTAAATTTTATTTAATTATTCACATTTATTAATTAATTTGAATAGAAACACTTACATGCTTTCTATATCCACTCCGCGTATCTCTTTCTGGA
Source organism: Prosapia bicincta (assembly GCA_036971475.1). Taxonomy (NCBI): domain Eukaryota; kingdom Metazoa; phylum Arthropoda; class Insecta; order Hemiptera; family Cercopidae; genus Prosapia; species Prosapia bicincta. The sequence goes on along the minus strand of JBAIZL010000023.1, from coordinate 727,833 downwards.
TTCCGACCTTGCAATCTTACTGACTTCATTACGTATTTACCTCCGGAGTCTCAGAATTCTCTGCCTTTCCGTTGCCCCGATTTGGTATTTATTTGAAAACTCGAACCAATACGATCGTCCTATAATTATTTCCATCCAATAGCATTCTTCATTACAACCACTTAAGCCTTCAGGTTATTCACTACGTACTCCGAACCTACGCATGGCTATTCATGATACGTTGACTCTAAACAGTTGTTACTTGAAATATTATTTCTAAAGGCAGATATTTCTTTCGTTATCTTTCTCTATTTCTTGCCTCTTAAATGAGAAAGAGAGAGAGAGAGAGAGAGAAGACACAAAATATAAAGCTGACTTTTAGGTGGCAGAATCAGTGCCGTGACATAGTCCCCTTTAAACATCCACCAAGAACATATCTCCAACGAACATTAACAAACTGATCACATTCACAGACTATGAGCTTAACTGTGATGGCCCATATAGATAGTGGTCGAAGAGCTGACATAAAGAGCGGATTCAAAAAGAGTGTCTGATGCGAAGACAAGAATAAGTCGCGAGATGTAGCAAGAGACTTGCCCATCTGATACACAGTGACCAACTGAGTGGTGGGGGAGCTCGCAAACCTAGTGATTGTCGATCCTTGCTGCAATGCCTACCGGTTCGCTACAACCACTGTGTCTTGATACAGCTGCATTACTTTCACCTCCACTAGTCGGAGATATCCCCTATTACGTATCTCAATCTCGTTAGTTGAAACTACCACATCCTCTCTGCGGCTCGAACTAATAGATGACCCGCTTGGTAGGACGGTATCCTTGATTTCCTCAGGTTATAGTCCATAGTCGCCCATGTAAAGAAGAGTGCGCTACTATAACATGATTTAAAGTAGAATAGGAATGGGTCTGTGGCAGGGTAGGGATGCGGTGTTGTCAGTTTGAAACGCTGTGACTCTCAACCCGCCATCACCAGCGGCATAACGAAGCAAGCTATAGCACTAGTAAATTACTCCACGAACGGAAGTTTAACGTCGAATTGTCTACAAGGCTTACTCACGCAGCAAGATGTGAACCTCCTATTCGCTCATATGGCGGTATCCCTCACTCCCTCTGGCCAATTTCACCTACGTAGAATCCTATTCTGTTTTAAATCAAACTCTAACTGGTTCATCTGGTTTTATCTTTCTGGGTATTCCACCAAACAAAATGATATTTGGGACAAGATATCTCCATCGTATGTATAGTTACAGTACAGTTAGTTATAGAATCACTAATGAACTCCGTAATGTATTAATAGGTTGGGCAAGTAGATTAGTCGTTCCATTGTTTCATCGACAGAAGTTATTCATAAAACAGCAGACAGTATATTTAAATACACGTTGAGAGGAAGAAGAAATAAATCTCTGATATCAAGTTAGCTACTCAAGTTCAAATCGTTAGTTGACTAGGCTTTTCGAGTTCTAAGTCAATGATAAGTCTTTCTGTTTTGTCAGACTTTTAAATAATTGAATGTTAATAACAAGTTGTTTGCAATCAATGCAATGGTAATTGTGAATAATAATGGAGAAAACACATTTATTAATTGGCACCAAGGTAATAATAAAAACCAAGGTAAACTGACGCCTACACTCTAATTGCTACAGTTAGAGCTTAAGTTATACAATCACTATTTATATAAAATAAACTAGTTGAATAATAAAACTCGAAAACTTATTATCACAAATATTTTTGTTTTAACATGATGTACATTGCTCTTACCAAGTAAGAACCCTGACTAGTAATAACCAAAGAACTAGATGATTTTACATTTCGTTGTTATGCCTCTGAGGATGGTTACTTGGTTACCGAAATGTACATCAAGTTAAAATAAAAAGATACCTAACAGATAAAATAGAAACCTAGTGAGAACAAAGAGTAAATGGTTAATATTTTGGTTCGTTAATTGGAGTACATGTGAACATTGAAATGTGATACTATTTATTAATTTATTTCTTCGCCTTTTCGACGTAAATTTACCACGTGCTTCTTAAAAGCAAGCTATTTTTGTTATTTGCAGTTATTTTTAACATGAATAAATAAGATTAAATGAATTTTTAAAACTTTGCATTTTTTGAAGAGTAGATAGATTTGTTCTCTAATGTTTAAACAGCTGATCACCAATCAACTGTAGATTAATATGTATGCAATTTAAGCGACTAGAACAGATGTTCACAATTCAGCTTAATTTTTCATTGTTACTTGCTACGTCGGCGATTTCGCAACTACTAATTTTTCCATTGTAATTTTCATTGTTGTTTGCTTTGTACTTGTAAAAAGATCTCATCATAATTCAAATGCAGGCATTGTTGTCTTTTGCCTGGTGAAACAGCTGATGAAAATACAAGCGTACTTTTGCTGTACTGTACTTTTATTTTCTTTATTATATAAATGTTGGAAAACAAAAAAATGATCGTTTTTTTTTTAATTCCTAACAGAAATTTCTGTAAATGCAAAATATTACATTACTTAAAAGATTGAAAGAATGGAGTTCAAGCAATTAAAATGAATAACGTTGATTAAGTAATAATAATAATAATAACTGGAGTAATATATCCCGACTCTGTTTCGTCTATTATTTAACGTTTTTTAGTTTACAATATGGAAACGTTCTGATTAGCATGTTTTCGTTACGCGTTACGGAGTGATAAAAGTCTGAACAAGCATAAAACTGCTGAATACGTACGAAAACAAAACCATATTACTTAGGTTTAGAGAAAACGCCTAAGAAGGTTTCTGCTGAACAAAAAAAAATACTTTCAGTAAAGTGTATTTTTGTGAACATTCGAACTTCTTCCCCGCCTACACTTTCGCTTAGGCGTAATTCGCCTACCCCCGGCCTAGGAGCAATAGCCAATCGGAGAGAGTTTTTCACGAGATAAATGTATGGACTGTGCCTACAGTCCGGGAGATTTACAAAAAGTCGTCACTATTCATCAAATTGCTCTCAGGTTTTTGTTATTGTTGTACACTATAAGTCGTCAGGTTTAGTCTGATCGGTGACCTTGAGATGTGTTGAAGATTTTGAGATGATGTGCGTAGTGAGTGCTTCCCCTCCGGCAGTAGCAGGTCCCACTACCTTCGTCTGCATGGGCATTTCATAGGTCACGCTATACCTGACGACCAGTACAAAGTACCTATTATCCAACCGAACGCTACGTCACGGTAGAACGAGGTCAGCATTAACTCTAAACTTTCGTTGAACAGAAACCAGTGAAAGTCCAGTTCATAATCTTCTGTGCAGAAATGTAAAACTTGTAGCGCTGACTACTAATGTTCTAAATTTTACGTTATTGGCATAAAAACTGATTGAAGATACAATCAGAGATGTGCTGGCTTGCATCTCTGATTTACCTTTTACTCATGAAATACAGTAATTTGTAGAAATGTTTTTTATTTTTCCATTCGATCAACAAAAAGACTCATAAAAACAGTTACATTATTATTATCTTTTAATAATAACTTTACCTATTGTTAAAAAATAATTGAGTAAGATTTAAGTTTTGAAAATGAAGTCATTCTAAACGCCTCAATACAGGAAAGTATTATGATGTTAGAAAAAGCAGAAAAATGTACTCAAATATATACAAAGCAAAACCTTAGGGTTTCCATATTGTGAAGTGAATTTGCAGTAACTGGAAAGGTTGACTTTAGCATTGATAAAATAAATTTTTATATTATGATTTTGTGTTTTTGCTGTTAAAATAACACAACTGACTCACAAGCCACCAACTTATGTTATTTGAGTAAACTTTATTTTTTAATATTGACATCTGTTTTTACGGCCTCTGGTTACAAAAATACCGATATGTTTACAACACTAATTACTTCAATAAAAACTGCAGGTCCAGCGCGTGTTAATTGAAAGGGGACCCAATATGACTGCGCCAGTCAGCTGGGCTAATCCGATTGGAAGTTATTGTTTGCGAATATTGATTTGGCTTTTTACAACAATTCGCTGATCCTTATTTAAACCGAATGTCACTGCCATTCTAAATTTAATGTACTCTATTAGTCTATTGGAAAAACGACAATGCATTAATCCATTGTTAGCCTCATATGAAAAGAAATTGAAGAATGCTGTAGGGATTTATATTAAGTCACATAATGTTTTAAATTGGAAGATGAAACGTTGAGTGAAATTGTTTTAAAGTTACTATGGTTTTTGTTGGTTATTAAAAAAATTATAATAGTTGTTTGCAGTTGTTAAAAAAAGGCGGTTACCTGGTATGACCACTATCCCCTACGACAGTTATGAAATTATTATGAATATAGATTAGAGGACTTAGAGTAAGGACATAAACCTCCTTGGTGAGGATATAGGTGGAGGGTCACGGAATCACGCGTGCAGAAACGTGATGCCTGAAAAAGACCTATTCTCTATCGAGGGCCATAAAGTATACCCTTTACACCGCTTTTTAATAAAAAATAAAGACGTTTAGAAATAGGGATGTGCCGATTCCGGTTCTTGATTCCAGGGATCGTCGATTCTAATGGTATCGAGGAATCGTAGGTACTCCATGCTTCATGTAAAAAAGTGCCGATTTCGATTCTCGATTCCAGGGATCGTCAATTCTAATGGTATCGAGGAATCGTAGGTACTCCATGCTTCATGTAAAAAAAGTGCCGATTCCGATTATCGATTCCAGGGATCGTCGATTCTAATGGTATCGAGGAATCGTAGATACTCGATACTCCATGGATTGAAGTGCCGATTCAGATTCTTGTTTTTTTTTTAATTGTTAAAATACATGTGGGATATAATTTATAGGAAATATAATCAATTATCAACTATGTCTTATTCAAGTATTAGTTGCTTTGAATGAATTAAACGGTTAAAGCAAATTTCTATTTTAGATCAGGAAAATATGATTATTATTTATGACGCTACAACAAATACGTCAAATGGAAGCACTTCTGGTCCGTTTGTCACCACTCTTCTCGCTCTTTTGCCTCACTCTCAATCATGGTGAAGCAGCATACATAAAATATACTGATGACACTGTGAAAATACCAAATAAAATGGAAGTGTATAATTGTCTAAAGGTCAAAATACAAAGAACAAAATAATACGTGTGAAAGCCACACATAAAACCAAACAGATTTTACAAGCAAATATCAACAACACGTAAAAGAGTGATCAAAGTACTGAACACATAGAATCACACATTTAACTAGGAAAAACCATAAAATCTAGATGGCACTAAACAAATCAAACACTAAAAACAAAAAAAAGCAAAAGCATCGATCAGTAACTTGAAGTGCATATTTACCTCAAACAGTTTAAGCCTACTTCTCAAAACCATACTTAAAAGTGCTGGGAATATCCGGTTCTGTTATACCGAATGGAACCATGGACAGTGACAGATATAGTAATGAAAAGGTTAAGCCCATTGAAAGGATGGGTCTATACAGATACTGCGAATACGTTGGGCCGCGGAAGTAATACGTCGTTTTGCTACACACGCACACGCACTCGTACACACACACACACACACACACACACACACACACACACACACACACACACAAATATATATATATATATATATAAAACATTTTCCTAAAGATGCTGGTACTATTTTATCGGTGAAAAGCTTTGAATAAATATATTCATTAAGAGTATTGTTGTTTTTGAAATATTTTTAATTTATTGATTATTATATATATATATATATATATATATATATATATATATCGCTTTCACTAACTGTACTTAAACAAGAATCTTACTTGGTATGTATGCGAGTTAACTTTCAAAGACTGGTCTTGTCTCCATCATCAGGCATCACTGACCGGGGGTTCAGTCTACTACAACCCCCGGTCAGTGATGCCCGATGATCGAGACAAGACCAGTCTTTGAAAGTTAACTCGCATAAATAAAAAGTAAGATTCTTGTTTAAGTACATACAGTGAAAGTGATAAGCGAATACAAGAAAACAGTGTTGCAAAGGTACAAATATATATATATATATATATATATATATATATAGTGAAATTTCACGTGGTCCATTATTTTTCCGTTGCACTGACTTTATGAAGCTATTATTATTACTTGTAAATAATTTTTTCCACCACTAAGTGCAATAATTTTACCTTGTGTGATGTACACACAAGGTAAAATTATTGCACGTAGTGGTGGAAAAAATTATTTACAAGTAATAATATTCACTTCATATATATATATATATATATATATATATATATATATATATAGTGAAATTTCACGTGGTCCATTATTTTTCCGTTGCACTGACTTTATGAAGCTATTATTATTACTTGTAAATAATTTTTTCCACCACTAAGTGCAATAATTTTACCTTGTGTGATGTACACACAAGGTAAAATTATTGCACGTAGTGGTGGAAAAAATTATTTACAAGTAATAATATTCACTTCATATATATATATATATATATATATATATATATATATATATATAGTGAAATTTCACGTGGTCCATTATTTTTCCGTTGCACTGACTTTATGAAGCTATTATTATTACTTGTAAATAATTTTTTCCACCACTAAGTGCAATAATTTTACCTTGTGTGATGTACACACAAGGTAAAATTATTGCACGTAGTGGTGGAAAAAATTATTTACAAGTAATAATATTCACTTCATATATATATATATATATATATATATATATATATATATATATATATATATATAGAGAGAGAGAGAGAGAGAGAGAGAGAGAGAGAGAGAGAAAGAGAGAGAGAGAGAGAGAGAGAGAGAGAAAGGGGGACATTTACGAGATAAGGCTGGACTACCTTAGTTATCTTATAAGGCACGGTACAAAGAGGATGATCCAGCTGATCTTTCAATGTCAGAAGCAGATGGAGACACTCTTGGGTTCACACCTTACGCCGAAGGTTCTAATTGCCGTCAGCCTGACTATTTAGATCTCCCGCAAATAGCATCAGAAAATTCTCCTTAAAAGGCAATGTCAGAAACCAGAAGGCAAGTGAAGGAAAAGAGTCGTGATATATTATTCCGTTTGTTTGTGTATCTTGGCTATACTACGTTAACGCTTTCATGTAAGTCGCGTCGAATAGTATTGCAAAATATGCTACAATGTTATAGTTATCTCAGTTGATTAAAACCACCTTACCCAAGACTACTGTGAGCGGCCTTGCCCACGCGCGTCATGTTTCGTCACCACTCCCAGTACCCGGTCCCTGCCTTCATTCCTTCAATCGTTAATTGTTTATTCTACAAGGGGGTGTAGTGATTACGCACCTCCCACTAAGTAGCAGAGAGACTAGCTATATAGGCACATAATAAGAACTAATCTCAGGTAACCCTAGAGGGGACGACATGCAAGGAAAGCGTAAATAAACAAAACATGTTAAAAAGTGATTGAAAAACTATATTCAACTGTATGTTTCCAAAGGTAATCCTTGAGCTCGAATCCCTAACTATCCAAGGCTTAGGGGATGGTTATTGAAGCCAGGAATTTTCTCACTGGTTAACTGCCCAAATTCAAATAGTAGGCTATAAGAAAAACTGTAGGATAAACTGGAGTGGCAGGTAAAGTGGTATACATACCAAGAACAAGATTCCTTTCGTGACTCAAGTTTTGCACTGTCGTGTGTTATTTTATTTAAAACAAGGAATTGGAAAGGAGATGGAATAGAGGCGCATTTGTTATTCGTAGAGTTACACAAAGCACGCGACAACGTCCCCTTTACAAAACCTCTGTAAGGTATTTCAGTATTAATGAAAACTGTTCGGATACAATGACATGAAATCCGTAGTCAAGATAGACATTAAGATAGCGGGATAGTTTACATTAGACAAAGACTTACAAAAAACATTACTCCTTAGACACTTTTCTAAACAATAAAATGAGACGTTTATAAACCGGAAAATAAATCCAGACAAATACTTATAAAAATTGTTGACAATTGCTGCTATCCACATTCCGTTTACAAACAAATGGAGTATACGTTATAAGTAATGTAAATCAGAAGTAAAATTAAACACGTCACAAATTAAAACAACATATTATAAACAATGACGTCAACAAATCAAAATTGAACAAAATGTAGGCTTATGTATAGGAGAAAAATAATAAAAATAACATTAATATTAAAAAAACCGGTTTTTAGAAATGTAAAGAAAGTATTAGAAAAAACAAATAACCCAATAAGAAAAGATTATACCAAATTGTCGTTAGCGAAACACTAATAACAAACCACATAGGCTAATAGATGAAAAGAGCTATAAATAAATCCTGTGGAATATTCTAAAATATATCGATTAAAAGATAACATTAAACAAAATATCACTTAAACAATAGTTTATGCCTGAACTATTCATAGTAGCAGACAGTAGTATAATTAAACTATAGTTTACGTGATAATTAAGATTCATCGAACGTAATGGACTACAAATTTCAAGAATTAGAAATATATACGTACACAGTGACAATAACTGTCATCTCAGGATTATAATGAATTGAAAGAACACTACAAAACAATCAACTGAATTAAAAATACACAGATATAAGTGACCAATAAATTAGTTAAATACTAAAACAAACATTCGAAAGAGATAAACTGCAGTAGAAAATAGTTATGAGATTCAGAAACCGGTAGGGCCTATATATAAAGACTTATAACATAAAAGCACCTGATTTAATAACAAACACAAACATACAAAATCATTTATTGTGTCAAACGAGTTTCAATGACAAAATGGTCATCATCAGTGAGTATAACAACACAAATCTAAACCATAAACTATAAAGGTTAGAATTTGAGTAGTTATACTGACCGATGATGGAGAATTTGTCAATGAAACGTATGAGAAAATAAATTGTTTTGTAAATTGTTGTTCGATATTATTTAAACACATACTAATAATATGGCTAACTCATATCACGAGCTAAGATCAAATTTTGATAAAATAATACCATATATATATATATATATATATATATATATATATTTAAGATCAAATAATACACACAAATACAGGAATATTTAATTTATTGAACAATAAACTCAAAGCTTTTCGTTGGCTTACATTACCAACATCTTCAGGAGTTACAATATTAAGAATGATAAAACAAACTGTCTAACAAAAATGAAGCTACTAGATAAAGCAATATTGTAACTTAATATTGTAACTCATATATAATTCTTAATATTGTAACTCCTGAAGATGTTGGTAATGTAAGCCAACGAAAAGCTTTGAGTTTATTGTTCAATAAATTAAATATTCCTGTATTTGTGTGTATTATTTGATCTTAAAAATATTCTAACAGGAAAACACATTTGATATTCTCTCTCTCTCTCTCTCTCTCTCTCTCTATATATATATATATATATATATATATATATATATACATATATATATATATATATATATATATATATATATATATATATATACATATATATATGATGAATAATTATTATCTGGAGTACATCCGTTCATTCTGCAGTGCATAAAATCCCAGTTCCGACTTTTCGATATAATCTCATCTATCATTCACTCACTCTTCAACTGTTGTTGGGTTCACCTCGTCAATGCTGGATGAGATTCTAGCGAAACGACGGAACTGCGATTTTATGTACTGCCGAATGAGCGGATGTACTCTAGATAGTAACTATTCATCATATTTTTCCATCCGTGAAGGAATAAGTAACAGCATACAGGCTATATATATCACTCACTCTTCAACTGTTGTTGGGTTCACCTTGTCAATGCTAGATGAGATTCTAGCGAAACGTCGGAACCGCGATTTTATGCACTGCAGAATGAACGGATGTACTCTAGATAGTAACTATTCATCATATTTTTCCATCCGTGAAGGAATAAGTATCAGCATACAGGCTATATATATATGATGAATTATTATTATCTGGTTTACATCCGTTCATTCTGCAGTGCATAAAATCCCAGTTCCGACTTTTCGATATAATCTCATCTATCATTCACTCACTCTTCAACTGTTGTTGGGTTCACCTCGTCAATGCTGGATGAGATTCTAGCGAAACGACGGAACTGCGATTTTATGTACTGCCGAATGAGCGGATGTACTCTAGATAGTAACTATTCATCATATTTTTCCATCCGTGAAGGAATAAGTATCAGCATACAGTCTATATATATATATGATGAATTATTATTATCTGGTGTACATCCGTTCATTCTGCAGTGCATAATATCGCAGTTCCGACTTTTCGATAGAATCTCATCTATCATTCACTCACTCTTCAACTGTTGTTGGGTTCACCTCGTCAATGCTAGATGAGATTCTAGCGAAACGTCGGAACCGCGATTTTATGCACTGCAGAATGAGCGGATGTACTCCAGATAATAACTATTCATCATATTTTTCCATCCGTGAAGGAATAAGTATCAGCATACAGGCTATATATATATATATATATATATATGATGAATAATTATTATCTGGTGTACATCCGTTCATTCTGCAATGCATAAAATCGTAGTTCCGACTTTTCGATATAATCTCATCTATCATTCACTCACTCTTCAACTGTTGTTGGGTTCACCTCTCAATGCTGGATGAGATTCTAGCGAAACGTCGAAACCGCGATTTTATGAACTGCAGAATGAACGGATGTACTCCAGATAATAACTATTCATCATATTTTTCCATCCGTGAAGGAATAAGTATCAGCATATATAGCTTAACATTTAGCATATATAAATTTTAGTAACCTCAAATTCAGCCTTTTATAACTTTACAAGCAAGAAAAACTGGTCTTGATCGCTCTAAGTAGTCAGACATATCCTCCTCACCATAAGAAATGTAAAAGAAAACTTCTTAGAGCTTGTAAAGTTATAATATCCAAAAGGGGAAGCACAGTAAGAGAAAAAACTATGTACTAATAACCATAAACACGGAACTGGATAAGGTACAAGCTAAAAACTGAGTTTCTTTCCTTGTTACACCTCACACGTTTTGCTTATAGCGATGCGTGCAGTGTAAACACGGAACTCGTGCGTGGTCACGACACAAATATGCAAATACGCCTACAACGTAAAACTGAAACATGAGATGTAAAAGTATTGCACAGCCATCTCTATCGCGTAATGTACGCTTGTGAAAATGTTTCTAAATCCGGTCATCATTGCATGACTTCACCGTATATATGATTAAGCGTTTATTTTAAACTTGGCTGTACCGCGACGCGACCTCGTTTCTACTTACTTAGTGAAATATATTTGTAGTTGAATCTGATAATTTTAAAGCCTTCTTGAAGATGAAATTATTTTATCTGCTTTAAAAAAAAAGGTTTTACAATCACCACAGATTACCGATCAATTTCAGTAATTTTATGAATACGTTAAATTTTACGTACAGTCTTTTAACAAACTAATTGGTTTAAAGTAAAATTATATTTCTGATAAATGTTTACAAATTAAAACGTCAGCCTTTTAGTACAGCTTCATTACTTGGTTTACTTTCAATTCGTTTCATTTATTAGATGACTTTTGCTCTGTACAACAATAATATAATATTTAATGGCGTAATAAATTATAGATTTAAAATTTAGTTTATAAAAACTTTGTGTAGTAAACACAATAAAAAAAATTGTTAATACCAAATATTTTAAAAATGTGCTTCAAAAATAAAAATTTGTAAAAAAAATAATTGATAAAATATATCAATTAAAAATAAATAATACATGTATGTGTATATTAATTAAAACAACCTCTCACCACAAATTCAACAAATTTTATTTTAACCTTATGTACATTTCGACTACAAAGTAATCATCTTCAGTGGTATTTTTACAAATAAATAGTTATTTGTAAAAATACCTCTGAAGATGATTACTTTGTAGTCGAAATGTACATAAGGTTAAAATAAAATTTGTTGAATTTGTGGTGAGAGGTTGTTTTAATTAATATAAACATTTACGCCACAGTTGCTTTAAGTTGTTGACATGTATGCGTGTTCAGAAATGATTAAGAAATTTTTATTTAAGGTTACCCTGTTACCAGTCACCCTGTACGAAAACATTGTCGCACAGCAGATATCAAAGTAAATCAATATTTCCAATAACATGCTAAATCAATGTTTAGTAGAAATTAAAATTATCACCACTACCCCTAACAAGTAGCTGTTCCTTTTACACCTTTTTACATAATTACAATGAAAATACTGGAAACAACCCAAATACCACAAAAATAATAAAAAATAACAAATCATACAAGTTACTTAAGATTAAACCCTTATGTACATTTCGATGTCTATGAGATCATCATCAGAGGTTCTGATACAAAATTACAATCTAGCAAACAAGAAGTTACAAACTAGAGTGACTCTCTCTAGAGAGAGTGACAAACTCTGTAGTCACTCTAGTTTGTAACTTCTTGTTTGCTAGATTGTAATTTTGTATCAGAACCTCTGATGATGATCACATGGACATCGAAATGTACATAAGGGTTTAATCTTAAGCAGCTTATATGATTTGTTATTTTTTTATTTTTGTGGTATTGGGGTTGCTTCCAGTATTTTCATTGTAACAAATTATACCACTGTGTTCTTGATATTATATACTTTTTACCTAACAATATGTTGAGGGCTTTGTTACAGACGCGAGGCGCTGGACGAGGGTATTTATCCTAGACCTTTTTCGTTATAGCATTGAAATCTAAACCCATAAATAATAACTGAATACCTATTTAGGGTTTCAAATGGGAGTTTTAGACAGAAAGCTGGGTTAAGCAACTTTAAATGTCACATGTATTACGCATGTAACACGTTGTATGCATAAGTTATAATAATTTACTATGTGATATGTAATGTGTATTATATTACCCAAAATTAGGTGTACAAAATATTACTTTCCATATCTTACTGTTATAGGGTGATAAGTACTTGCACTATTTATACTTGTACTTTATTTATAAAACATTTCACTGAAAACTCTACTGATACGGGATACTATTGATCCTGTAGTGGAACAGATGTAAGTAGCACGATTAACTTTACGGTAACGTAACTCAAAACTGTAATTAAGTATTGATGTATGAAGTTTTGTTTGTAAATAATAAAGTATATTTTAATTTCGTTTAGTTCGCTTAGGCATCTTTAGCTCTTTTTCAAATTGGAAAGGTTTTCGTCTTCCTCCCATCTTTAAATTTAAGAGTTGGGGATAAGTCATACTGGGTATTCGTTGGGGATAAGACATACTGGGTATTCGTTGGGGATAAGTCATACTGGGTATTCGTTGGGGATAAGTCATACTGGGTATTCGTTGGGGATAAGTCATACTGGGTATTCGTTGGGGATAAGTCATACTGGGTATTCGTTGGGGATAAGTTATACTGGGTATTCGTTGGGGATACATCATACTGGGTATTCGTTGGGGATAAGTCATACTGGGTATTCGTCGGGGATAAGTCATACTGGGTATTCGTTGGGGATAAGTCATACTGGGTATTCGTCGGGGATAAGTCATACTGGGTATTCGTTGGGGATAAGTCATACTGGGTATTCGTTGGGGATAAGTCATACTGGGTATTCGTTGGGGATAAGTTATACTGGGTATTCGTTGGGGATACATCATACTGGGTATTCGTTGGGGATAAGTCATACTGGGTATTCGTCGGGGATAAGTCATACTGGGTATTCGTTGGGGATAAGTCGTACTGGGTATTCGTCGGGGATAAGTCATACTGGGTATTCGTCGGGGATAAGTCATACTGGGTATTCGTCGGGGATAAGTCACATACTGGGTATTCGTTGGGGATAAGTCATACTGGGTATTCGTCGGGGATAAGTCATACTGGGTATTCGTTGGGGATAAGTAATACTGGGTATTCGTTGGGGATAAGTCATACTGGGTATTCGTTGGGGATAAGTCATACTGGGTATTCGTCGGGGATAAGTCATACTGGGTATTCGTCGGGGATAAGTCATACTGGGTATTCGTCGGGGATAAGTAATACTGGGTATTCGTTGGGGATAAGTCATACTGGGTATTCGTCGGGGATAAGTCATGCTGGGTATTCGTCGGGGATAAGTCATGCTGGGTATTCGTTGGGGATAAGTCATACTGGGTATTCGTTGGGGATAAGTCATACTGGGTATTCGTCGGGGATAAGTCATACTGGGTATTCGTCGGGGATAAGTCATACTGGGTATTCGTCGGGGATAAGTCATACTGGGTATTCGTCGGGGATAAGTAATACTGGGTATTCGTTGGGGATAAGTCATACTGGGTATTCGTCGGGGATAAGTCATACTGGGTATTCGTCGGGGATAAGTCATGCTGGGTATTCGTCGGGGATAAGTCATACTGGGTACTCGTTTGGGATAAGTCATACTGGGTTTCGTTGAAACAAAAATTACAATAATAACAAACAACAATATTTCTTAAAAACGAGTTCAAAAACAAATCTCTCTCTGTGAACAGTGAATTTCGTTCACTCGAATAACTTCTAGATATAGTTTGCATCTCATCACAAGTGTATAGTGCTATCGACAATACTGCAAATCCGATTTTAATTTAAAATTGAGAGACGAACTACTGTAAAATAAAATTCTGTCTAACAGTTCAAAATTTGAAATTGAAATGTTGCCCACTTCACGATGTCCTATCGAGCTAACTTTTTGCATTGTTATCTGTCTTCGAGGATAACGAAATCAATGGTAAAAAAATATACCTTAATTAGAGAACTACCACGTTTCAATAATAATTTCAATACTAATAGCCTAGTAATTTTTAGCCACTTCCGGATGTCCAATTGAGCTAAAATTATGCAATATGAAATATTTTATTTTATACCTACAAGATATAAGTACGTTCTTTCAATATAAATGTGTATTAAATTTTAAAAAACAACAATTTTTTAATTCAAATATCTTTCAACGCCCCCGGTTCTAGATTTTGTCATAAAAATGTTTAGTTTTTCTTTGGAGCCCGTAAACATTATTTTATTGTCTTAAAAGACATTTTTAAATAAAAGCGTTTTTGAAAACAAATATTATTTATTTTGATTATAAAATCGTCTTATTTTGATTACTTTTAAAATAAGACGAGAATTGTCGGCATAAAGCTCTGTTTCTATTAGTTTAACGACTACAGCCATAGCATATTCCCACGTGCATAATAACACCTATCGTATATCAAATACATCGGTTTTCTAGATAAAGTGCTTCAAAACTTCCAGAAGAAATTTAAGTAAAAAAAGACGAATTACCTGCCACTAAGTGTTAAAGTGCTACCTCCTCCCGGCACGCCAAAAAACAATTTCTATTTTATCACTTAGCGTTTTGCCTGAAACGGTCATGCAACTTTTTAACACTCAATCGATTCCTTGAATAATTCTCTTTACACGGAATTCCACTAAGTATATTATGGAAAACGAACCAACGCTTTACTTCTTTTAACCGAAAACGGTATTTTAAACATAATTAAAGCACAATATGTGATCTGCATCGTATAGTGCACGAGTAAGAACAAATATTTAGTAGCGTAAAAAGAAATAAAGAAGTCACATTAACAAAAAATTGTGTTACAAAACAAAATCTTCCATTGTAGCGCATAAAAATTAGGAAGCACAGTTAGTTACACCGGTCTGGAGCGGAATCCAGTGGTTTCCGGCACCAATGTTTTCCGCTTCTTCTCTACGTAATGCACAGAAATAGGAAGCACAGTTAGTTGTACCGGTCTGGAGCGGAATCCAGTGGTTTCCGGCACCAATGTTTTCCGCTTCTTCTCTACGTAATGCACAGAAATAGGAAGCACAGTTAGTTGTACCGGTCTGGAGCGGAATCCAGTGGTTTCCGGCACCAATGTTTTCCGCTTCTTCTCTACGTAATGCACAGAAATAGGAAGCACAGTTAGTTGTACCGGTCTGGAGCGGAATCCAGTGGTTTCCGGCACCAATGTTTTCCGCTTCTTCTCTACGTAATGCACAGAAATAGGAAGCACAGTTAGTTGTACCGGTCTGGAGCGGAATCCAGTGGTTTCCGGCACCAATGTTTTCCGCTTCTTCTCTACGTAATGCACAGAAATAGGAAGCACAGTTAGTTGTACCGGTCTGGAGCGGAATCCAGCGGTTTCCGGCACCAATGTTTTCCGCTTCTTCTCTACGTAATGCACAGAAATAGGAAGCACAGTTAGTTGTACCGGTCTGGAGCGGAATCCAGTGGTTTCCGGCACCAATGTTTTCCGCTTCTTCTCTACGTAATGCACAGAAATAGGAAGCACAGTTAGTTGTACCGGTCTGGAGCGGAATCCAGTGGTTTCCGGCACCAATGTTTTCCGCTTCTTCTCTACGTAATGCACAGAAATAGGAAGCACAGTTAGTTGTACCGGTCTGGAGCGGAATCCAGTGGTTTCCGGCACCAATGTTTTCCGCTTCTTCTCTACGTAATGCACAGAAATAGGAAGCACAGTTAGCTATACCGGTCTGGAGCGGAATCCAGTGGTTTCCGGCACCAATGTTTTCCGCTTCTTCTCTACGTAATGCACAGAAATAGGAAGCACAGTTAGTTGTACCGGTCTGGAGCGGAATCCAGTGGTTTCCGGCACCAATGTTTTCCGCTTCTTCTCTACGTAATGCACAGAAATAGGAAGCACAGTTAGTTGTACCGGTCTGGAGCGGAATCCAGTGGTTTCCGGCACCAATGTTTTCCGCTTCTTCTCTACGTAATGCACAGAAATAGGAAGCACAGTTAGCTATACCGGTCTGGAGCGGAATCCAGTGGTTTCCGGCACCAATGTTTTCCGCTTCTTCTCTACGTAATGCACAGAAATAGGAAGCACAGTTAGCTATACCGGTCTGGAGCGGAATCCAGTGGTTTCCGGCACCAATGTTTTCCGCTTCTTCTCTACGTAATGCACAGAAATAGGAAGCACAGTTAGCTATACCGGTCTGGAGCGGAATCCAGTGGTTTCCGGCACCAATGTTTTCCGCTTCTTCTCTACGTAATGCACAGAAATAGGAAGCACAGTTAGTTGTACCGGTCTGGAGCGGAATCCAGTGGTTTCCGGCACCAATCTTTTCCGCTTCTTCTCTACGTAATGCACAGAAATAGGAAGCACAGTTAGCTATACCGGTCTGGAGCGGAATCCAGTGGTTTCCGGCACCAATGTTTTCCGCTTCTTCTCTACGTAATGCACAGAAATAGGAAGCACAGTTAGTTGTACCGGTCTGGAGCGGAATCCAGTGGTTTCCGGCACCAATGTTTTCCGCTTCTTCTCTACGTAATGCACAGAAATAGGAAGCACAGTTAGTTGTACCGGTCTGGAGCGGAATCCAGTGGTTTCCGGCACCAATGTTTTCCGCTTCTTCTCTACGTAATGCACAGAAATAGGAAGCACAGTTAGTTGTACCGGTCTGGAGCGGAATCCAGTGGTTTCCGGCACCAATGTTTTCCGCTTCTTCTCTACGTAATGCACAGAAATAGGAAGCACAGTTAGCTATACCGGTCTGGAGCGGAATCCAGTGGTTTCCGGCACCAATGTTTTCCGCTTCTTCTCTACGTAATGCACAGAAATAGGAAGCACAGTTAGCTATACCGGTCTGGAGCGGAATCCAGTGGTTTCCGGCACCAATGTTTTCCGCTTCTTCTCTACGTAATGCACAGAAATAGGAAGCACAGTTAGTTGTACCGGTCTGGAGCGGAATCCAGTGGTTTCCGGCACCAATGTTTTCCGCTTCTTCTCTACGTAATGCACAGAAATAGGAAGCACAGTTAGCTATACCGGTCTGGAGCGGAATCCAGTGGTTTCCGGCACCAATGTTTTCCGCTTCTTCTCTACGTAATGCACAGAAATAGGAAGCACAGTTAGCTATACCGGTCTGGAGCGGAATCCAGTGGTTTCCGGCACCAATGTTTTCCGCTTCTTCTCTACGTAATGCACAGAAATAGGAAGCACAGTTAGTTGTACCGGTCTGGAGCGGAATCCAGTGGTTTCCGGCACCAATGTTTTCCGCTTCTTCTCTACGTAATGCACAGAAATAGGAAGCACAGTTAGTTGTACCGGTCTGGAGCGGAATCCAGTGGTTTCCGGCACCAATGTTTTCCGCTTCTTCTCTACGTAATGCACAGAAATAGGAAGCACAGTTAGTTGTACCGGTCTGGAGCGGAATCCAGTGGTTTCCGGCACCAATGTTTTCCGCTTCTTCTCTACGTAATGCACAGAAATAGGAAGCACAGTTAGTTGTACCGGTCTGGAGCGGAATCCAGTGGTTTCCGGCACCAATGTTTTCCGCTTCTTCTCTACGTAATGCACAGAAATAGGAAGCACAGTTAGTTGTACCGGTCTGGAGCGGAATCCAGTGGTTTCCGGCACCAATGTTTTCCGCTTCTTCTCTACGTAATGCACAGAAATAGGAAGCACAGTTAGTTGTACCGGTCTGGAGCGGAATCCAGTGGTTTCCGGCACCAATGTTTTCCGCTTCTTCTCTACGTAATGCACAGAAATAGGAAGCACAGTTAGTTGTACCGGTCTGGAGCGGAATCCAGTGGTTTCCGGCACCAATGTTTTCCGCTTCTTCTCTACGTAATGCACAGAAATAGGAAGCACAGTTAGTTGTACCGGTCTGGAGCGGAATCCAGTGGTTTCCGGCACCAATGTTTTCCGCTTCTTCTCTACGTAATGCACAGAAATAGGAAGCACAGTTAGTTGTACCGGTCTGGAGCGGAATCCAGTGGTTTCCGGCACCAATGTTTTCCGCTTCTTCTCTACGTAATGCACAGAAATAGGAAGCACAGTTAGTTGTACCGGTCTGGAACGGAATCCAGTGGTTTCCGGCACCAATGTTTTCCGCTTCTTCTCTACGTAATGCACAGAAATAGGAAGCACAGTTAGTTGTACCGGTCTGGAGCGGAATCCAGTGGTTTCCGGCACCAATGTTTTCCGCTTCTTCTCTACGTAATGCACAGAAATAGGAAGCACAGTTAGTTGTACCGGTCTGGAGCGGAATCCAGTGGTTTCCGGCACCAATGTTTTCCGCTTCTTCTCTACGTAATGCACAGAAATAGGAAGCACAGTTAGTTGTACCGGTCTGGAGCGGAATCCAGTGGTTTCCGGCACCAATGTTTTCCGCTTCTTCTCTACGTAATGCACAGAAATAGGAAGCACAGTTAGTTGTACCGGTCTGGAGCGGAATCCAGTGGTTTCCGGCACCAATGTTTTCCGCTTCTTCTCTACGTAATGCACAGAAATAGGAAGCACAGTTAGTTGTACCGGTCTGGAGCGGAATCCAGTGGTTTCCGGCACCAATGTTTTCCGCTTCTTCTCTACGTAATGCACAGAAATAGGAAGCATAGTTAGTTGTACCGGTCTGGAGCGGAATCCAGTGGTTTCCGGCACCAATGTTTTCCGCTTCTTCTCTACGTAATGCACAGAAATAGGAAGCACAGTTAGTTGTACCGGTCTGGAGCGGAATCCAGTGGTTTCCGGCACCAATGTTTTCCGCTTCTTCTCTACGTAATGCACAGAAATAGGAAGCACAGTTAGTTGTACCGGTCTGGAGCGGAATCCAGTGGTTTCCGGCACCAATGTTTTCCGCTTCTTCTCTACGTAATGCACAGAAATAGGAAGCACAGTTAGTTGTACCGGTCTGGAGCGGAATCCAGTGGTTTCCGGCACCAATGTTTTCCGCTTCTTCTCTACGTAATGCACAGAAATAGGAAGCACAGTTAGTTGTACCGGTCTGGAGCGGAATCCAGTGGTTTCCGGCACCAATGTTTTCCGCTTCTTCTCTACGTAATGCACAGAAATAGGAAGCACAGTTAGTTGTACCGGTCTGGAGCGGAATCCAGTGGTTTCCGGCACCAATGTTTTCCGCTTCTTCTCTACGTAATGCACAGAAATAGGAAGCACAGTTAGTTGTACCGGTCTGGAGCGGAATCCAGTGGTTTCCGGCACCAATGTTTTCCGCTTCTTCTCTACGTAATGCACAGAAATAGGAAGCACAGTTAGTTGTACCGGTCTGGAGCGGAATCCAGTGGTTTCCGGCACCAATGTTTTCCGCTTCTTCTCTACGTAATGCACAGAAATAGGAAGCACAGTTAGTTGTACCGGTCTGGAACGGAATCCAGTGGTTTCCGGCACCAATGTTTTCCGCTTCTTCTCTACGTAATGCACAGAAATAGGAAGCACAGTTAGTTGTACCGGTCTGGAGCGGAATCCAGTGGTTTCCGGCACCAATGTTTTCCGCTTCTTCTCTACGTAATGCACAGAAATAGGAAGCACAGTTAGTTGTACCGGTCTGGAGCGGAATCCAGTGGTTTCCGGCACCAATGTTTTCCGCTTCTTCTCTACGTAATGCACAGAAATA